>CAUYNB010049969.1:0-80490 GCA_963574225.1 Lagothrix lagotricha
TTCTTTTTTTTCTTTTTCTTTTTTTTTTTTTTTACTCTGGGCTCTGGGGTACATGTGCACATCCTACATCCTGCGGGATTGTTGCACAGGTACATACATGCCATGGTGGTTTGCTGTCTCCATCTCACCCGCACCCTGCCACCCCCTCCCCCCCTCCACTGTCACCTACATCAGGTATTTCTCCTGGTGTTATCCCTCCCCATCCTCCCCGCCCCCTCCTATCCCTCCCCTTCCCTCCCCTCCACCCCCCTCACCGACCTAACCCTGTAAGTGTTGTTCCCTTCCCTGTGCACAGGTGTTCTCATTGTTCGTCACCCGCCTATGAGTGAAAACATGTGCATGCGGTGTTTGTTTTTCTGTTCTTGTGTCAGTTTGCTGAGAATGATGGTTTCTAGATTCATCCATGTCTCTACAAAGGACATGAATTCATCATGTTTTTTTGCTTTTTTTTTTTTTTTGCTTTCTTTCTTTCTTTCCTTCTTTTGAACAGTTGATTTCAGGGGAGAACTCATCATTTTTTATGGCTGCATAGTATTCCATGGTGTATATGTGCCACATTTTCTTTGTCCAGTCTATCATTAATGGGCATTTGGGTTAGTTCCAGGTCTTTGCTATCATAAACAGCGCCACTACGAATATACATGTGTGTGTGTGTCTTTATAATAGAATGATTTATATTCCTTTGGGTATATACCCAGTAATGGGATTGCTGGGTAGAATGGAATTTCTATTTCTAGATCCTTGAGGAATCGCCACACTGTCTTCCGTAATGGTTGAACTAATTTACACTCCCACCAACAGTGTAAAAGTGTTCCTATTTCTCCGCATCCTCTCCAGCATCTGTTGTCTCCAGATTTTTTAATGATCACCATTCTAACTGGCGCGAGATGGTATCTCAATGTGGTTTTGATTTGCATTTCTCTAATGACCAGTGATGATGAGCATTTTTTCATATGTCTGTTGGCCGCATATATGTCTTCTTTTGAAAAGTGTTCATATCCTTTGCCCACTTTTGAATGGGTTTGTTTGTTTTTTTCTTGTAAATCTGCTTTAGTTCTTTTTAGATTCTGGATATTAGCCCTTTGTCAGATGGGTAGATTGCAAAAATTTTTTCCCATTCTATTGGTTGCCAGTTCACTCTGATGATTGTTTCTTTTGCTGTGCAGAAGCTCTTAAGTTTAATTAGATCCCATTTGTCTATTTTGGCTTTTGTTGCCATTGCTTTTGGTGTTTTAGCCATGAAGTCCTTACCTGTGCCTGTGTCCTCAATGGTGTTGCCGAGGTTTTCTTCTAGGGTTTTTATGGTGTTAGGTCTTATGTTTAAGTCTTTAATCCATCTGGAGTTAATTTTAGTGTGAGATATCAGGAAGGGGTCCGGTTTCAGCTTTCTGTACATGACTAGCCAGTTTCCCCAACACCATTTATTAAACAGGGACTCCTTTCCCCATTGCTTGTTTTTTGTCAGGTTTGTCAAAGATCAGATGGTTGTAGACGTGTGATGTTGTTTCCGAGGCTTCTGTTCTGTTCCATTGGTCTATATCTCTGTTTTGGTACCAGTACTGTGCTATTTTGATTACTATAGCCATGTAGTATAGTTTGAATTCAGGTAGCGTGATGCCTCCAGCTTTGTTCTTTTTTTCTTTTTTTGCTTAGAATTGTCTTGGCTATGTGGGCTTTCTTTTGGTTCCATATGAATTTTTGTTATTTCTTTAACACAAATTACCAGGATTAGTCTTCTGGACACACTGCTCCAAGTCATGTCTGCTGTCTTGCATCTTATTTATGCATATATGCGTATAATATGATATTCTTTGTTTTCTTTCCTTATAGTCAAGAGGAGCCTTGTTAAGATAACACTGTTAGTCAGTGTTATCTTAGACTTGGGGAAGTAGGTTGTGCAGGAACTCATTCCTCCATACCTAGCTTTTCCCATACACTGACTGGAATATGTACACATCACAAGTAGGAATCTGACATTCACCACTTTAGAAGGAAATTTACTTTACTTACTATGAAAGGATTAAGAGAGGCAGAATTGAGAAGCTCAGACCTTTTTGCCCTTGTTATTAGCCTTGTAAATGCCCCAGGTCCCCTGTCTTTATTGAAGGAAAGCCACGTTTGTTGCGTCCATTCTGAACCTAATCATGAGACTCTAGGCAGTAACTGCCATTGAGGGTGGCTAATAATGCTGTTTAGTTTTAGTTTCTGGTTTTTTTTTTTTGAGATGGAGTTTGGCTCTTGTTGCCCAGACTAGAGTGCAATGGTGTGATCTCGGCTCACTGCAACTTCTGCCTCCCAGGTTCAAGCGATTCTCCTGCCTCAGCCTGCCAAGTAGCTGGGATTACAGGTGCCCGCCACCACACCCGGCTAACTTTTTTTGTGATTTTAGTAGACATGGGTTTCTCTATGTTGGTCAAGCTAGTCTTGAACTCCCGACCTCAGGTGATCCGCCCACCTCGGCCTCCCAAAATGCTGGGATTACAGGCATAAGCCACCGTGCCTGGCCTGTGCTGTTTAATTTTATTTAAGGCCTTTGCAAGAATATTTGGATGACCTACCCTTTATTATGTGATGAAGTCATTAGGATAACATTTATATTGCATTGTGGCTTTCTCTTAAGTATGTTCCTGTTGTGCACAGACGAATTTGTAATGCAGAATGTCAGCATAGTCTGTATTTAATTGTACCTGCTGTTCTCATTCATTAGAATGCAGTCCCCAAGAAATAACTAGATAGATATATTGGTTTTTCTGTTTTCATAAGACAATTAAACATAATGAAAGAGCATTGGTGAAACTCCTGGGCACAGTGCTAGGAGAGGTTACTGGGAGTGGAGACCTGCTAATGTGCCCTCAGGCTCTTGGTAAACTGACAGTGGCTTCCTGGTATTCATGCTGTGTGACTGCTTTATGGGGGGAAGAAGTTGAAGAGAACTTGATTTCTGCTTCCATCATCACCCAACAGCAGCCACATGCCACGTTCCAAAATGTTTCCGTAACAATTGTTCCATGCCTATTTCTAGGAGCATTCAATGAGACAAGCAAAGGTGCAGAGCAAATTAAATGTTTTACTTACGAAAAGAAACAGAGACCAAAAGGAGGTAGAAGTTGGAGATACTGGCAGCACCTGATGTGAATAGGTTACAGCAAAAAGGGAATCCTCAATTAGTATGTTTTTTTTTCTTTTTTCTGACAAAGGAAAGCATAAAGCTGATACAAAATCACACTTCTCTTTACAACTGATCTTACCAGTTGCTGGGCGTGGTGGCTCATGCCTGTAATCCCAGCACTTTGGGAGGCCAAGGCGGGCAGATCACTTGAGGTCAGGAGTTGGAGACCAGCCTGGCTAACATGGAGAAACCCCGTATCTACTAAAAATACAACAATTAGCCAGGCGTGGTGGTGGGTGTGGCCTGTAGTCCCAGCTCCTCAGGAGGCTGAGGCAGGAGAATCGCTTGACCCTGGGAGGTGGAGGTTGCAGTGAGCCGAGATCATGCCACTGCACTGCAGCCTGGGCGACAGAACAAGACTCTGTCTCAAAAGGAAAAAAAAAAGAAGAAGAAGAACTAATCTTACCAGGAAATTACCATTTGGGTCCCTATACAAAGCACATTAAGTAACTCCAACTGTAGTTTTGTGAAGAAGCTTTTATTTGTTTTGAACAGCCCCCTCGGCACCCAGCCAGATCCTGGTCGAGGGTAACCTCCCACCCTGACCCCTGATTGTGCTGGGGGCAGGGACTGGGCAGTGGGCGGAGGAGCCCTTTTGTGAAGACCCCCAGAAAGCACATGCTCTTGAGGCTCTGGCCTTCATTAGCAAGCTTCTGCTTGATGCTGTTTATGTGGATTGTTTAATGGCTAATTGATGCAAAATGTGTAAAGATACAGTTTCCTGCACGAAGCAGTTGTGGGTGGCAACATGGGATGTCTCAACATGATACCAATTTCCACAGTCAATTTGGTCAATTCAGTGGGGGGAAAAATCAGTCAGCCTGGACTGAAAATCAGTCAGAGCAGTTACTTCAGGTTATTGAAGCAACTATGGTAGGTGGATCAAATTTTCCATGTTTGAATCAGTTGTTTTTACATTTTACAGACATAGCTTTAGTCATTTTTGAGAAAAATCTAAAGTGACATTTAAAAATTTATATCCTTCTTTAAATATTTCTAATCACAGTTTATCAGGTCTAGTACATGTCAGTTTTCAGAGGAAATAACCATTTTACCATTGATATATAATATGTTACATGTAATTAACTGATCTTTTTTTTTTTTTGAGACAGAGTCTTGCTCTGTTGCCTAGGCTCACTGCAACCTCTGCCTCCTGGGTTCAAGTGATTCTTCTGCCTCAGCCTCCCGAGTAGCTGGGACTACAGGTGCCTGCCACCATGCCCGGCTAATTTTTGTATTTTTAGTAGAGATGGGGTTTTATTGTGTTGGCCAGGCGGGTCTCGAACTCCTGACCTTGTGATCCACCTGCCTCGGCCTCCCAAAGTGCTAGGATTACAGGCGTGAGTCACCGTACTGGCCTAACTGAGCTTTCATACTTAGTTATAAATAAGAGAGTGACCATAGTGACCACAAAAGCACCTGCAGAAACTGTGGATTATCAATTTATTTATTAGTAATTAATTAGTAATGGTAATGAGAAATCAAGTTGTGTTTTGAGGTTGGTTTTCTTAAAACAGCTTTATTGATAGGTAATTTGCATGCCATAAAATTCACCTTTTTTAAGTGTATGTTTCAGTGATTTTTAGTAAGTTTATGAAGTTGTACAACCATGACCATAATCCAGTTTTAGAACATTTTTATCACCCCAAGAAAGTGTCCTCATGCTCATTTGCAGTCAATCCTTGCTCCTGTCCTCAGCCCTCAGGAACTGCTAATTTGCTTTCTGACTCTTAGAGATTTGCCTTTTCTGGACATTGTGTATAAGCAGAATCATACCACAGGAAGTCTTTGTGCCTGACTTCTTTCACTTAGCATGATGTTTTTGAGATGTGTCTGTGTTATAACATGTGTCAGCAGTTCATTTTTATTGCTGAATAGTATTCCAGTGTATGGATATATTATATTTTGTCTGTTTATTTACTAATAGAGGGACATTTGGCATTGTATCCACTTTGGAACGAGTATGAATAATATTATTCATATGCAAGTCTTTATGTGGTTCTGTATTTTCATTTCTCTTGAGTAAATACCTAGGAGTGAAATTAGTATATTTCTTTAAATGTTTGTAAATCATAGTTTATCAGGCCATCTAGCACATATGAGATTTGAGAAGAAATAACCATTTTACCATTGGTATATAGTATATTAGTGTAATGAACCAATGTTTCATACTTTGTTAGAGTAGGAAAGTGCCCATATAGTGACTACAAAGGTTATATAGTAGGTTTAATTGTTAAGGACACTTTGAGGCTGATTTTTGTTTACTTAACCTACCGTTATCCTCCGCATGACAGAAGGCCCTTCCATTCTTTCCGCTCCCTGATATTTTTCTAACAATCTGAGCACTTCAGCTTACTGGATGGAACTGCATCACAGCCCCCTATTATCCACTTGGGCTGTCACTGCTGCAACTCCAAGATTTATTGCATCATCGTTAAAAAGCCCGGCTTACTGTGAAATCTCACTGAAGAAGTGGGACAGTACTGTGACAGGAGACACATGTTGTGATTGGATAATATTAACTCTTCTGTGATGCCAGCTGAACACACTTGGTATCCTAGAAGAAGCCTGCCTTCAGGTGGAGCTGATATAATGAAAGTTAACCTCATTTAGCATTTGCATATGAGCCAGTGTATTAAATGATCCACATCTCGATTTCCTAAAGTGGAAGTCATCATTACTGATCCTACATAGCAGCAGCTTTATAGTATAGTTGGTACGTTCAAGTTTACAAAATGTTTTTCCCATTCATTTGATTGATTCAGCATTTCATTGACTCTAGCTCTGTGCCAGCAGTGCTAAGCACACAGGATCACTTCATTCTCTTAACGACCTTGTCAGTGTAGAAAGATCAGATATCAAGATATCAGATATCAGGATATCATACACCAGATATGATGTACAAGATCGGGGATGATATCTAATCTTCCTACACTGGCAAGGTTATCGGTGGGAATTCAGGGTTGTTATGAGAATTAAGTGAAATTGTGTGCTCAACACTGAGCATGTGCGTGTTGTAAGTACACACAGCCACACATACATGTATGCTCAGAGATGTTTAAATGACTCGTCCAGTCTTACAGTTATTATGCAGTGACACTCTCCAGGGCAGCACTCTGCTTCCTTTAAGGGTATCTGACCAACAGGAATGTATTTTGATGCCTATAAAAGGCTACTGCATAAAATGACTGAATCTTTTTTTTGTTTTGTTTTGTTTTTGTTTTTGTTTTTTTATTTTTTTTTTTGACTGAATCTTTTAAAATGAAAAAGATAAGGAATATTTGATATTCAAAATGAGTCACTTTGCATTGTACCTTTATCTTACTATTTCCAAACTGATACTCATCTCTTGGCCACAAAATACCTTAAACCTAAACCTTATGTTAGGAAACACCTAAACATGATATTTCATTTTTAATGCAAAGGGAGAATAAGTTAATTTGGTTTTTCACTAAAGGCTTATGTATTGCGGTAGAAGAAGCTTATTTATCTTTAGTGGTATGAAAAGGACCCATAATTCCAGCCTTCAACACACCTCATTTGTATTTTCTTTGAGAAAATGTCTCAGTTAAAAATCAATGTCGTAGTATTCATTTGAGCTCCCTTGCCTTCAATAAAACTAATTGATAAACCCTAATAATTAATGGCCTGATTAAACCAAAATGACTTACATCTGCCCTGCTGATTGCCATTTATAATCAGTCACTTTAATGACTCATCTTTTCTGTGCTTTGCTTACAGAAGAAAGGCTGTGATGTTTTTAAGTGAGCTGAATGAAAAGCTGTATGCCTTCAATTGCTGTTTGTTTTCCATAACTTGATATTGCATTAAAATAAGCATAAATATAACTACCTCCTTAAAAGTAATCTTTCTGCCTAATCTGTTGTGCTATTGTCTATGGCTTTGAGTGAAGCTGAAAACAAACAAGAAAAAAATAAAGTCATTTCGGTGTTCCTGGAGCTATTCTTTTTTTTTGTAGACGAAGTCTCACTCTGTCGCCAGGCTGGAGTCCAGTGGTGTGATCTCTGCTCACTGCAACCTCCACCTCCCGGGTTCAAGCAATTCTCCTACCTCAGCCTCCTGAGTGGCTGGGACTACAGTCATGCAGCATCATGCCCAGCTAATTTTTTGTATTTTTAGTAGAGATGGGGTTTCACCATGTTGGCCAGGATGGTCTCCATCTCTTGACCTCAAGTGGTTTGCCTGCCTTGACCTCCCAAAGTGCTGCGATTATAGGCGTGAGCCACCGTGTCTGGACCCTGGAGCTATTCTTAAGAGTTGTAGGCTGGGGGAGGAGGCTCACACCTGTAATTGCAGCACTTTGGGAGGCTGAGGCGGGTGGATCACCTGAGGTCAGGAGTTTGAGACCAGCCTGGCCAACATGGCAAAACCTTGTGTCTACTAAAAATAACACAAATTAGCTGGGTGTGGTGGCAGGCGCCTGTAAGCACAGGTACTCGGGAAGCTAACAGGAGAATGGCTGAGGCAGGAGAATCATTTGAACCCAGGAGATGAAACTTGGGGTGAGCTGAGATCACATTATTGCACTCCAGCCTGGGCAACAAAAGCGAAAACTTTGTCTCAAAAAAAAAAAAAAAAAGTTGTAGAACTTGGATGTTTTAAATGAAAACCTGAAGTAATAAGTTCAGTGGCTATATACTAGGATTGTTGATACTTTGGATATAAGGTGAAACATTTTGTGCAAGAGGTAAAAAAATTTAAATCAGGGGAGCTATTCTTAGCTCAATATTTAAATGGATTCTATTTGCTTCAAATTCTGCCACATGAATTCAGATTTAACCTAACTTAATAAAGACCTAATATTATTTATGTCCTATCTACCTTAAAAAGAATTTGAGGTGGCTTATGATGTAAGGTCAATTCAATAAACAAAAGACAAAAACAATCATTTCAAAAGAAAAGGAGGCTGGGTGTGGTGCTCACACATATAATCTCAGCACTTTGGGAGGCCGAGGCAGGCGGATCACCTAAGGTTAGGAGTTCGAGACCAGCCTGGCCAACATGGTGCAACCCAGTCTCTACTAAAAGTACAAAAATTAGCCAGGCATGGTGGCAGGCATCTGTAATCCCAGCTACTCAGAAGGCTGAGACAGAAGAAGCTTTATCCCAGGTGGCAAAGGTTGCAGTGAGCCGGGATCACACCACTGCACTCCAACCTGCATGACAAGGGCAAGACTCCATCTCAAAAAAAAAAATAAAAATAAAAAAAGAAAGGGATACTTTTACTTCTCACCATGCAGTAACTATTGTGGGATTTGCCCTCCATCAAAAATAAGTAGGAAACTGGACAAAATAGTGGAACAGTTTTCTTCAAAATTAGACAATAGCCAATGTGAGACAGTGATCCTTGAGAGAACAGAAACAAATGAAATGCGTCCTCCAGTCAGCCAAGCTTTCTGAACAGAAACCCAGGCAAAGCCCAAAGGTCTTACTGAGCTGAAGATACAGAATTTGGAGTTCAAGGAGACCAGAATGGCTAGAATTTACAGAGCAGAGTCCTAGGAAGGCAGGAACATGCAGAGAAAGAGCTTTAGAAATTGCATAGGAGTTTCCTTGCATCTGGCCTAATATCAGCCTCTGCAGTTATAAAGTGAAATCTTACAAAGCTAGAAACCAATTACTGTTTAGGAAAGAAAATTTATGAGGAACTATAAGCCAAACAATTCCCAAAACTTATACAAGATTGGGAATCTTAAATTCCAACAATCCAGTGTAGAGAGGCCTCATTAAACACACTGGAGAATTCAAGAAAGACATTAGAAGGATTATGCTTTAGCAGTGGGGCTAAACTAGCCCTGTAGTAGGGTTACTCTCAACTCTCCGAAAATAAAAGCTTTAAAATTTGCCTCAGAATGATTCAGCTGTCGGTATTCAGCAGATACTACTTGCCAGGATCAAGTCTAACACTCTGGATTACAATAAAATCTAGCACTCAGCAACACAGGATTCACAACATGGGGCATCCAAATGAAAAGTAGACAAGCAAAGAATTTTTCTTCTGGTTATGGATGAAAGACTATAACCAGGAAAAAGTCAATCAGTAGAAATAGATGCCCCCACCCACACACCAGAAATAATTGATTTTGCAGACAGGACTTTAGTTATTATAAAAACTGTATATGCTCAAAGAATTCATAGGAAACATGAGCTTAATGAGGAGAGAAATGGAAGACACACAAAAGAATCAAGTTAAACATTTATTTTTCAGTGATGAAAATAAAATATCTGAGGTAAACATTGCACTTGATGGGACTAACTGGATTAGACGCTACAGAAGAAATTATTGTCATCTTGAGGTTAAAGATCTGGAAATTATCCAGAATTACTACAAAATTGCCCTTTTCTAATACTAGAAAAAAGATTTTTTTAAAATGAGCACAACCTTAATGATCTTTGAGACACTATCAAGACAGCTTTAAAATGTTCAAAGAAAAATGTTACTCTGGAATTCTGTGCCCAGAAAATACATTGTCCGAAAATAAAAAGGTAAATAAAGACTTTTTCAGACAAATACAAGGGAATTCATTGCCAGTAGACCAGCATTACAAAAAATGTTAAAGGAAGTTATTTAGGATGAAGGAAACTGATACCAGATAGATGGTTAGATCTACACAAAAGAATAGTTTCACAAATCGTAAATGTGGATAAATAAAAGGATTTTTTTTCTCACTTTCAAATTTCATTAAAATATTATTTTTATTTTTTTATTTTTTTGAGACGGAGTCTCGCTCTGTTGCCAGGTTGGAGTGCAGTGGCGCAATCTCGGCTCACTGCAACCTCCACCTCCCGGGTTCAAGCAATTTTCCTGCCTCAGCCTCCCTAGTAGCTGGGACTACAGGCGCACGCCACCACGCCCAGCTAATTTTTGTGTTTTTAGTAGAGACGGGATTTCACCAGGTTGGCCAGGATGGGCTCGATCTCTTAACCTTGTGATCTGCCTGCCTCAGCCTCCCAAAGTGCTGGGATTACAGGTGTGAGCCACTGCGCCCGGCCTAAAATATAATTGTTTAAAGGAAAAATAAAGACATTGTATTATGGAGCTTATAGTGTACATAGAGGAAAGATGTATGAAAATACCATAAAAGATGAGAAGAAGAAAATGGAAATATACTATTATAAGGTTTGTACAATATAAATGAAATACCCTAATATTACTTGAAGGTAGACTATAACAAGTTAAAGCAACATGTTGTACTAGAACAGTCATGAAGAAGGAAAACCTTCAAACAGGCTGCCAAAATTCAACCCATGGGCAAAAATGGGGTCTTTGCCTGTTTTTACAAACACAATTGGAACACAGTCGTGCCCATTCATTGACATGTGGCCTGTGGTTGCATTTGCACTACATCAGCAGAATTTGAGTAGTTACAACAAAAAGCTTATAGCTCTCAAAGCCTGAGATGTTTACTTTATGTCTCTTTACAGGAAAAGTTTGCCAACCTGTGGCTTAGAAGCAAATAGTAGAAATTAGTAGAATGCTAAGAAGTGGCCCAGCTTACCCAAAAGAAAACAGGAAAAGAAGAAAAAAAGGAACAAAGAACAGATGGGGCAAATAGATGGTAGATTTGAACCCAGCCATATCAATAATTAGATTAAATGTGAATGGTCTGAACAGTCCAATTAAAAGCCCAAATGTCAAACTGTTTAAAAGAGCAAGACATAACTGTACAATGTTTGCAAGACACCTGTTTCAATTATGTTGACAGATATGTCATCCAACAATAATCGTCAGATTGTTTAAGGCAAAAATAACATGGCCAGGTGCGATGGCTCACACCTGTAATCCCAACACTTTGGGAGGCAGAGGCAAGCGGATCACTTGAGGTCAGGAGTTTGAGACCAGCCTGGCCAACATGGTGAAACCCCCATCTCTACTAAAAATACAAAAGTTAGCTGGGCGTGATGGTGGGCATGTGTAATTCTAGCTTCTCAGGAGGCTGAAGAGAATCACTTGAACTCAGGAGGTAGAGGTTGTAGTGAGCCAAGATCACACCACTGCACTCCAGCCTGGGCAACAGAGTGAGACTGTGTCTCAAAAAATAACAACATGGGGTTTATAATTTATGAGAAGAGGCAAAACTAATGTATAATGACAAACCACTCAGTGATTTACCAAAGGTTGGGGGTCAGGGTGGAGTTGACTGTAAAGTTTTTAAACTTTTACACAGCAAGCTTTTTGAGGTGAGCTTAAAAACTGTAAAGGTTTCTAAACCTGGGGCTGGGAGCGAGATGATGAAAACAGAATGAACAAAAGCTTAATGTTTTTTTTTTTTGAGACAGTGATTAAAACAATCTAGTTGAAATGCAAAGATTGGTTTGAGGATGACTGGATGTCTAGTACTTTAAAGTTTTTAAACTTCAAACACAGCAAACTTTGGAGGTGATGGAAGTGTTCTATATCTTGATTGTGATGTGGTTGCATGGATGTAGACATTCGTCAAACTCATCAAACTACATTCGAAATGGCTGCAGTAAAATTGATTTTTTAATGAAATTTATTTCAAAAAGTAAAGTGAAACAAGAGAAGAAATTTCTCTTCAGTTATTCAGAACTTTTTAGAAGTTAAATCAGAGGGAAATGCAGTAAGTTATGCTGGTCTTCTAAATGCTGGCCTGAAGACCAGGCTGTATTGGATTGGTTTCTGATTCAATAAATCTGGAGTAGAACACAGAAAGCTTTATTTTTAAAATATGTACAGCCAAGCTGAGGAGCTATTTATTTGCATAACTTTCATTGTCTTTATTAAAAGAAACATCCCTGTTGTTCAGAAAGAAAATCCCATTTGGAGTATACATAAAAAACATTATTATCCTAAAATCTCATGAGCAGTATTTTTGCTCAAAGAATATACCAAACTGCTCCTGGAGGCCAGGACAGGATCGTGTTCATGTTTCTCTCCACAGCACCTCGTACTATATCTGGCGCATGATAAGGTATCAGTAAATATATGTGAGTGACTGCTTTTAAATAACTGTGGATTCTTCTCAGAATGAAATGTCATTTTGAAATGTATTCCTTCTGAAGTGTAGTCCATTAAATGGGAAAAGACGCAGCTCTTTTTCAGGCCAAATTAATGATTTTCTGGGTCAGCATGTTAGTTCATCTGTTTAGTAGATACACTGTTTATTCACCATTTACTCAACAAATATTGTTTCCTGTATGTACCAGACACCATTCTAGATGCAGGAGTGAACAAAACAGACCAAATATGCATTCATGGAACTTCCCTTTAAGAGAGGAGTACTGAGAATTAACAGATCTATATGTAGAAATATACTGTGTTGATGGTGCTAAATGTTTAGAAGAACACTGAAGCAAGAGAAAAGGGAAAGGGAGGATCTGAGCTGGGAGGGTATTGCTACTGCATACTAGGTGGTTGGGAAAGGCTTCCCTTAAAAAGGTAGCATTCAGGCAGAAATCTAAAGCAAAGGAGCAAGCCAGGCATATACAATCTGTAGAAGCAGAGTATTCCAGGGACACGGAGCCACAGAGCAAGAGCGTCCCTGGCAAGGAGGCCAGTGAGCTGAAGCAGAGTGGGCATGGAGAGGAGTGGCAAGGTGAGAGTATGGGGCAGCTCACAAGGGCCTTGCGGACCTCTGGGAAGACTTTCCATTTTTGCACTGAGTTGGAAAGGTTTTGGAGGTTTCGGGCAAAGAAGTGACGTGGTCTGACTTAGGTTTTAAAGGCATCGCTTTAGCTGCTGTGTTGAACACAAACTGTAATAGAGCAAGTATAAAACTAGGGAAACCAGCTCAGTAGCATTGCTGAGGAAAGGGTGCGTATAGTCTGGCAAAAATGTTTCCTCGTGAACATCACAGTGGTTTTACAGGTCTGCTGACTGGGTTTGGCAATTATTTTCTTTTAGCTAGTATGTTACTCAAATACAGCTTAAATTGCCACAGTAGCAATAGACATTATTTTCTAACTATAGTGAAATGTATAACTTTTTTCTAGCTTTGTGGATTACCAGTTGATAATAATAATATGCTTATAGAGTGTTGGACAGTCTAAAAAGCAATTTCGCATTTATTATCTCATCTGATCTTCACGGTTCTTTAATATCAACATGGTAACTGTTAACTCCCTATGGAGTTGGAAACGAAAGCATCACATGCCAAGGCCAAAGTCATGTGCCAAATTTGTGACAGGTTCAAAAAAACCTGTTTCATCTGTCTCCTAGCCCAGATTCACTGACTTTGTTAAAGGAGGCTGTTATGTTCAAATTATATCTCATGATTGCTGGTCAAGGGGACATTTATATTAGCTAATATAATGTATCATTTAAAAAGCTATCAACCAGTCAGCAAGATACTGTGCTTGCTAGGGATACATTTAAAGATGTATAAAGTATACTCCTACCCTGTGAACTTATTTCTTTGGATAATGATGCTGATAACAGCAAAGGCGTTAACTAACTCTTAGTATAAAATGTCATAAAAGCTGAGTGGGGGGGGCAAAAACCTGTAGTCCCATTGACTCGGGAGGCTGAAGCAGAAGGATCACTTGAGCCTGGAAGTTTGAGGTCAGCCTGGGCAACATAGCAAGACCCTGTCTCTGAAATACATACATACATATATTACATACATAAATAATATGCTTTTTCCCAAACAAAAGGTACAGATAGTAGATGCTACAGCAGTTCAAAGGAGGTAGTGACTTTGATGGCCTGAAATGAAGGATGGGCAGGATTCACATAGCTGGAAAATATAGAGGAAAGGCTTCGAAACCTGAGGGGTGGGAGGGAGATGAAGAAAACAGAATGAACAAAGCCTTAATGATGGGTTTTTTTTTTTGAGATAGTGATTAAAACAGTCTCACTGGAATGCAAAGGCTGATTTGAGGATGACTGGATGTCTACTACTTTCACACATAAAGTACTTCTGAAAACCAGGTTGAGAGGAGAATGTACAAAAGTCATACAATAGTAGGCTTACATGCATGTTAAAAAGATGTCGGAAAGCTGGAAAAATGCAGTCAGGTTCTTACACCTTGTCTTCTAGAATACGGTTTCGCAGTGTTGTTGTCTTATTCTTTTCTCTTTCCATTGATCCACTTAAGTCAGATGTATCTGATTGAAACTAAAGATTTGCTGCTTTTAGCGCACCTCTTAATTTCCAGGCAGCACCTTCTTTCAGGAGCTCAAAATGTTTGTTCATTAACCGTCTCCATCTGATGTGGTGGCCTAAGAATGGTTTAGGGCAAACCTGCCCAACCCATGCTCCACAGGCCACGTGAGGCCCAGGATGGCTCTGAGTGCAGCCCAACACAAATTTGTAAACTTTGTTAAAACATGGGTTTTGGTTGTTTTTTTTTTTTTTTTGGCCTTTTTTTTTTTTTAAGCTCATTAGCTATCTTAGTGTATTTTATGTGTGACCCAAGACAGTGCTTCCAGTGTGGCCTAGGGAAGCCAAAAAATTGTACACTCCTAGTTTAGGGTGTCAATATATAAAAGAACAAATTGTCCAGAAGAAAAATATTTAAAGCTGAGGGCCTATGATAAGAACTAGATTTGAAAAATAAAACCAAGCTATGTAGAATCTAAGATTTGTTTCAGTTCAGCAGACATTTAAGTGTCTACTGTGGCTGGCTGTGATGTGTCATGGTAACTGCTGGGGCACACTTGAAGGCACAACCCTGTTCTTAAGGAATTCATGTTCTGGTGTGTGTGGGGCATGTCAGAGAATACTTAACCTCCTCCTTAAGGAGAGAAATGATGTAGTGAAAGGGTTATATTTAAGGTTTAATATGATGGTAGTGTAAGAATTATGTTGAAAAAATTAGAGAAAACTAGAGGCCAAGAGACCAGGGACTTGCCGGTAAAGGGAACATTTATATTAGCAGTTTTTTTTTTTTGAGATGGGTCTCTCTCTGTTGCCCAGGCTGGAATGCAGTGGTACCATCTCGGCTCCCTGCAACCTCTGCCTCCCAGGTTGAAGCAATTCTCCTGCCTCAGCCTCCTGAGTAACTGAGATTACAGGTACCCGCCACCATGCCCGACTAATCTTTGTATTTTTAGTAGAGATGAGGTTTCGCCACGTTGGCCAGGCTGGTCTCAAACTTGTGACGTCAAGTGATCTGCCTGCCTCGACCTCCCAAAGTGTTGGGATTACAGGTGTGAGCCACTGCTACCAGCCGTGTATTAGTAAATTTAATGTATCATTTAAAAAGCCATCAATCGGCCAGGCACGGTGGCTCACACCTGTAATCCCAGCACTTTGGGAGGCAGAGGTGGGTGGATCCCCTGATGTCAGGAGTTCGAGACCAGCCTGACCAACATGGAGAAACACTGTCTCTACTAAAAATACAAAATTAGTGGGGCGTGGTGGCGCATGCCTGTAATCCCACCTACTCTGGAGGCTGAGGCAGGAGAATCACTTGAACCCGGGAGACGGAGGTTGTAGTGAACCAAAATTGGACCATTGCACTCCAGCCTGGGCAACAACAGTGAAACTCTATCTCAAAAAAAAAAAAAAAAAAAAAGCCAACAATCAGTGAGCAAGATACTGTGCTTGGAAGGGATACATTTAAAGATGTATAAAGCATACTCCTACCCTGTGAACTTATTTCTTGGGGTGATGATACCGATAAAAAGAGCTTACACCTGCCTGTGCATACCACCTTGAATTCATACAGCCTCCTGATAGAGGTTATAGTGAGTGTTATCTGAAGGGCTTGCTACAGAGACATGCTCTACTGTTCACTCCTCATCACTGAAACAGAATCATCAACATAAAATAATAACACATACTTGTGGTTTCCATTCTTTATTTATTCATCCATTCAACAAATGTTTATTGAGCACTTGAAATATACCCTGGCACTCTTTCAGGGACTGAGAAGTACAGTAGTCAAGGAAAGAGGCAAAGTCCCTGCCTTCATGGGATTTACATTCAAATGTCAGTTGTCTGGCACCGCTAAATGAGCTAATATATAAGAAAATGCATAGCACATTGCCTGTCACATAAGTACGGTTCAGTAATAGTTACTGTGTTTGAACTTGACATTTGAATTAAGTATCTACTCTTGGCAAGATAATTAGTTGCTGTACCCTTTTGCCGGATGGTAGGTCAGGAGAGAGTAACCCATTTACGAGTTTTTAAAAAAAAGTTACACCAAAAAAATGGAGTCTTCTGTTCAGTGTCAGTATAGTTGAAGTTATATACTGTTTTAAATGTAACCAGCTGTCTCTGCTAGACCACTTTTGCCATAAAAGAAGCACCGAAGCAGGTGCTGCTCTCTACCATCAAAAGTGGTGTACTCTTGTCCTCCTCGGATGTTTCTGTGGGCTTCCTGAATTCCTGAAAAGGCTCATTGTTGTCACTGAGGATGCTTCACAGAAATCCTTTGTGTCATTACTTAGCGACTGACTGCTTTCGTGAAATCTATGTCAATTCTTTTGTTAACTATAACAGCAGTCAAAAATAATGTAAGAGAAGGATAAATGAAACGAAGACTAATAAGTGCATGCATGTACACACATACGCACATCTTTAGATACATTTCTAAGTATTCTCTGAAGTAGCATTTGCCTTGTAAAATATGGGAAATTGTAATACTACATTCATTTTGTCTTCGTTTCCTTCAGATACTACCTGTTACCCATAGCGTATGAATGATTTTTCCTTGTTGGCCTCCCTTTGGCTTTACTGTTAGTTAGATGGGAGGACTATCTTGGTAATTACACATATAGAGCAAAACTCATCCTTTTTGTGCAAATTCTTTGCAAGAAGATTACACTTTCTTATCTACCTACTTTTCCTGAAAAACTGGGGATAGGATGGATGATGGGTGCATTTACTGTTGTTATAAGCCAAGGTTTGATTTCACTTTCACTTGAAATAAACTCTTGCTTCTGTAGAAACCAGACATTGTTAAAAGTGGAGGAGTTAAGACCTTACATTTTACCTTCAGATAAAAAACAGCTTTTCATTAAATTTGATACTTGAATTTCAGATTGTGCAAATGATGTCATTTCTGCAACATGTTGCGTGCATATGTGCTTTTAAAGAACAAATGCTGTAGGTATATGGAATTGGTTACATGGAATTTTCTGGTCCCATTTTAGACGTGAAGCCCTCCAATATGCTAGTAAACACAAGAGGACAGGTCAAGCTGTGTGATTTTGGAGTTAGCACTCAGGTATGTCTTTTTTTCCTCCCAGTGTGTTCTCTTCTCTTCAACAACCTCCTTTTATTTTCAGTCTGTTCTCTGGATTGAAAAATCACCTAGCTGCCAGACAGACAGAAACACTGCATCTTTTCCTCGGCTGGGAGTGTGTTATTCATTTTTAATCTCTGAGCGAGTTGCCTTCATCAGAATATGATTGTTCATTGTTTAATGACAGTAAAAACTGCTGATATTGTAATTACTACTTACGAATAGCAAACTTCATTGATATGCAGCTTTGATATGAAAGCGTTTTGGCCAGACAAAAGGGAGGGCAGAGAGGGAGCTGTGCCTGGGGAGCCCAACTGGCCCACAATAAAAATTAATATTGGGAGCAACAATGGTGGAGGGCCATTACACTGTGCAGCACAAATTTTAATTAATTTCCATTTTGGGCCTCCCCTGAGAAACCCAGTGATAGTGACCCATGAGTGTGCTGTGATGTTGATTTGAATTGCAGCCACCTTTACTCCCAACCAAACACGAAGACCAAAGCGAAGGTCATTGTTGTATTATGAGTTGTCAGAGCCTGTTATCCCTCCAGCGTATTTAGTGTGCGTTTCATTCTAGTAATGCATGGGGCTTCATTCACATCTTGAGCCATCTGACTAAAAACTGAGTGTGTTCAAATTCTGCTTTAAATTGACTTTTTATATCAGACGGGTTTGGGGTACTAAAGCGATAAGCATCCTGCTTAAGTGAATTAAGGTTATCTGCTATAAACTGTAATGCTGTGCTTGTTTAAATTGGAAGTCACATTCAAAAGAAAAGAGAGATTTAATCATTTTTAATGCCTTTGTAGATAAATTTGTTCCCTTTTACATAATTTTTAGTTGATTTATACGAATGATGATTGTAGGTTAAATGAGGAATAATTGCCCATTTTATTTCCACATTATCTTTATATTGTTCTAACAGACTGTTTTGTCTCATAGCTGGTGAATTCTATAGCCAAGACGTATGTTGGAACAAATGCTTATATGGCGGTAAGTAAACTTATGCAAAAATAACATTTAAAACCAACATCTTTATCTTTATGTACTTGGTAATGTATAATTCTCGAATTAATTCCACAGCTTTAGCCTAGCAGATCATAAATTACAAAGTCAATCTAGTCATGATCTGATTTTTAAATCTTTCCGAAAGACATTAGGGTTTTTACAGGAGCTATCATCTTATCTGACTTTGTTGACTTAACTGGTTGGTTCAGGTGTGAAATCGCTGAGTTTTAAAGTTTAATCCTACAGAAAAATTGCACCTCGTAGCATGTTGGCCACTTTTCCATATTTCTTATTTAATTAACCCTCATGTATACCCAAATGTCAGTCAATAAAATTGGTTGTTTTTTCTTGGAATACAAACATGCTTTGTCACCAGATCAAAATTAAATTATTGATGTAGCCAAATTTTATTTATGGATCTCTGAATGTGAGAGTTTAGGGGCAGTTCTCTATAGACCTTATACTTCTATATTTTGTTTAGTTGTTTGATTTATGCCTATTATAAGATTAGTTGCACTGAAATAAACTTACCAACAATGAAAAGTAGAAGCGTAAGGCTGTTTCAAAGACCAGTGTAGACTTGGCTTTTGAGTAAGGGAGATTATTTGTGTTCATTTAAGTACTTTGGTTTATGGGTTTCCATAATAAACTTGAGAGTCGGAGGGAAAAACATTAAACAGGAATCTTACCTAGTGTTATTTTTGGAGCAAAGTTTTTCTTCCTATAACAACTTAAGGATATTTTTTGTAAGAAAGCACTAAATTTATTTAGGTACTCTCTTTTATCTCTAATAGCCTTTGTTTATGTATCATGAAATTAAATGATGTTAATATAGATAAAACCATGGGTCTTATTCTCAGTATTCTTTGTTTATATGTATTATCTTGATTAAAAGATTTAGGGATGGAACCTTATTCTAAACCTAAACCTTATTCTCAGAACAATACAAAACATTTTGTTTTCATTCAGATACCAGAATAGCTCATTTTTGTCTTGCATTGTTTTTAAAGAAAGTTTATACTTTCTTGTTTTTTGAAGCATGATAATAGGAAAAAAATAAATTAACCTCTGACATCATCATATCTGTTTTTATAAAACTTAATCACCTTCCTTCCTCTACCAAGTTAAATGATATTGGTGAGCCACCTTTATATCCTTGCTGAATGCTACAGTTTCAGTCTTTGAAAGAATATGAAAAACTGTAATTTTTTAAAAGGTAGGGAGACGTGACTATAAATGAAACAATTGCTCAACTACCCAGCACGTTCTTAGTAGGTTTAAATTCCTCTGATAATTAAATTGCATTATATTTGAATGTACAAGTCCAGATTACAGTTGTCTTTCCCAGGTGTACATTAAATAAATTAGTTTTTTATTTTTGTTTATGGATGAATGTGATGCGTCCATCTGTTAATTGAAAATGTAGGATTGAAATTATGAAATGTTAGCTCAGATTGACATAACTAAAATTGCTTTGCTTCTTGAGTGAGTGAATTCTAGTCATCAGCTTTGTAGTTCAAGCTATAAAAAGCATAAGATACCTAGAAAAGGGGCAATAATAGCAAAGCAGTATCTTACGCTTTTTATAGCTTGAACTACAAAGCTGAGCTTTGCTCAGTTCGGTAGGAGGCTCTTATTACCCAAGTACTTACCTACATGGTGTGAGGTTGGGGATGGGAGGAGGTAGAAATAACCTATATTATTATAATAAAGGTGGGAATCCCTGAATCCCTGCCTTTTATCTGCTGACAGTCTCTTGAGAGAGAAGAGCTGAGCTTTTTTTTTTTTAAAATCATACTGGTTCTCATTTTAGCTGGTATATTTTATAATTTTGAGTTCTACATGAGGCCCTATGCCAAATATCCATGAACTACAGTTATTAGGCCAAATTCAATTTACTGGAACAATGTACCGATCATTCTTCTAAGCTCTTGCTGCTTGTTTTTGTAAATAAAGTTTTATTGGGATATGTCCACGCCCATTTGTTTATATATTATGCATGGCTGCTTTAGCACTACAGTGGCAGGGTTGAGTATTGTGACAGTTATAGCAGAGAGCATATGGCCCATAACATGAAAAATATTTACTAGCTGACCCTTTACTGAAAAAGTTGCCAGCCTCTGCTTTATGGCAGTGAAAGCTGTATCTGAAACTGAGCACCTTCAATTAATCAACCAGCATTTACTGAACACCTTCTATGCTGCTAGACAGGTACAGTGGAACCATTCTATAATCCAGATAAGACTTGGGTGAAACAGGAAACATGACATTATATGTAACAGCATTATGTGTGACATAATAAAGACTTAAATTGTACCAAACATACATTTAGAAAATAAGATATACAGGGTACAAATTTGATGAGTCACACAGTGTGTGGGAAGGTGCTTGCAGAAGAGAAAGATCACTGTGAAAGGATGAGCAGACACAGAAATCGAAGGCATGGGTGAGGGTGAAGAAGTAGGGGAGAGGACAAATAAAAAATTGCAAGAATGTATAATTAGAAGTCATTCGATGCCCTCATTTTACATATTTCCCTCACTTTATATTCATGCATGCTTCCGTACAGTGATAAACATCAGTAATAATAATAGCTTACACTTAACTAGCTTTATGTGCCAGTCACTCTTCTTACATATGTGAACTCTTTTAAAACCTCACAACGCTGTGACGTAGGTAATATTATTATTTTCATTTTAGAGATAAAGAAACTGAAGCAAGAGAAGTTAACTTACTTACCCAAGTTCACGAAGCTAATAAGTGTCAGTCAGAACTCAAAATTAAGTGATCTGCCTTCAGAGACTAAATTTTTAATTGCTGTGCCTTTCATTATACCCATATTATTTATGTGTCTCTCCCTATCTAGATTATGACTTTCACAGTGGCAAGATTTATTCTGCTCACTCTATACATCCAGCACCTCACACAGTGTCAGATGAGTGAATTAGTTCATGAACACTGCATTCCAAAAATGTCTTGTTCACTAATTATAAGCAGAGCATTTAACTTTTCATGTTAGGAATCTTGCTTGTGTTACAAAGTATAGATGGCCCAACATTACTCAAATACAGCCGGCTGGGCTACTCAAATACTGAAAAGAAAATATATCAGAATGAAATAGCCCTGCATATTGGAATAATCTCACTTTATTATTCTGTAATCTGAAGTGTAAGATATCGAAAAGATCATTAGGGGCTGGGTGTGGTGGCACATGCCTGTAATCCCAGCACCTTGGGAGGCTGAGGTGAGCACATCTCCGTCAAGAGACTGAGACCACCCTGGCCAACATGGAGAAACCTCATCTCTACTAAAAATACAAAAATTAGCTGGACGTGGTGGTGCACACCAGTAATCCCAGCTACTCCAGAGGCTGAGGCAGGGGGATCACTTGAACCTGGAGGCAGAGGTTGCAGTGAGCCGAGATCACGCCACTGTATTCCAGCCTGGCAACAGAGTGAGACTCCATCAAAAAAAAATAAAGAAGAAAGAAAGAAAAGATAATTTGGAAAAAGACAGGGAGGCTTTTGTAACGTCATTAGTCATTTAGAAAAACCAAGTGTGTGCACATTAAGCAGTGTGCTTATAGGGGACTTGAAAAGTCATCTCGATCCAGCCTCCTCATTGACCAGTGAGGAGACTGAGACCTGGAAAAGTGAAGTGTCATGCTCAAGGACATACTGGTTTTTAGGGGCAGATAATTATTTAATAGGTTCAAAAGACACCTTCATCCAAAGCATGAAAGATTTTCAACCACATTTTTAGAGGATTTCATCCATAAGGATTATAAAAGGGGTCTAGAAGCTTGGAGCTTATATTAAATAAACCATTTTTTCAGAAATTCTTTTTTTTCCCCCCTAAGATAGAGTCTCACTCTGTCACCCAGGCTGGCTTGCAGTGGCATGATCTCAGCTCACTGCAACCTCCATCTCCTGAGTTAAAGCGATTCTCCCACCTCAGCCTCCAGAGTAGCTGGGATTACAGGCACACGCCATCCCTCCTGTGTAATTTTTGTATTTTTAGTAGAGACAGGGTTTCTCCATGTTGGCCAAGCTAGTCTCAACTCCTGGCCTCAAGTGATCCACCCGCCTTGGCCTCCCAAAATGCTGGGATTACAGGTGTGAGCCACCACGCCCAGCCCAGAAATTCCAATTACTAAAAATTTTATTCTGTTTTTAAGATAGAAGTTCCTAAAACTTTAACCAACCATTCAGTCTTTCTGGCTTACTATCATTTTAAAAATCAAATATAAAAATTGGCACTATTATTATGATTAATTGAAGTTTTAAAATGAAAAAATCTTACTCAAATACTTGGCCTTTGGGATCAAAAAGTCAATCTAAATAACCATTCTTATCTCCAGAACATTTTTTTCTGCCCAAGCTATTCCAGTTCTTGGAATTTGTCTTTACTTGGAATAAAACCCAGACACTTTGCATGATCCAACTGAATTGGCTATGCTCATGTGGTGGCAGTAATGGTAGTGGTGACAACTGGAAGGAGGCTAACATTAACTGAGCATTCCCATGCGGTGTGCACTGAAGCACATTATGGGACTGATATAATCTTCACACAACCCCAGGAGGATACATATTATTATTACTGTTTATTATTACTGTCTTCATTTTACAGATAAGGAAACCAAAGGTAAAATATCTGTAACCCAAGGTTTCAGAGTTGGCACGTCGTAAAAGGCAATTTAATTAGGATATCAGCCTGTAGTTTCTGCTAATAGCAGACAGAGTTATTTAGATCAACTCTTCTGTTTAAATATGCTGGCCAATTTTTTTTTTTTTTAACCATTTCAAATGCACTGAAGAGCTAAAAAGACAGTGGGCTACTCCTGGGACAAGTTTTGAATGAAATTCTACCGCAGAGAGGAAAATAGAATGGGAGCCCCATCACTGCTTATTCCTGAGGGCATTTGCCTGAATCACAGTCAGGCAAGAGTGGCAGCAGCCAAGCTTCAGGGCCCACCTAAGTCAGAAGGTCTCAGAAGAGATCGCTGTTCCATGCTTGAAGCCTAAATGGCTAACCTCAGTGTAAGGGCAAACTAGATCTAAAACTGCTCCTCTTCTCACAGTCCCAGGAAACTGAAGAGGAGGTATCTGGAGCTAAGCAGAGAAGCAGAAGAAATAGGAAAAGTGGAACAAGCTGTGAACATAGCCTAGCCCTGGCATAGATTTGCACTCTGGGTGTTTGTATACATGTCCTGGGTTAGACAAGGCACTTCATGTTGAGAAGTGGTTTGAGGTGGTCTCCACCTTAGGCCTCAGAGTACCTCTCCAAAATTTTTCTTTCAAGAGGAAAAACTAGCAAGCAAAGAGAGCTAGGCATACAAGAAAACAAACCCACCTGAAGCAGATCAGCAGGAACAGCAGGCAGCAGAAACAGATGCATACAGACTTAAGATCCTATTTTTGAAGTGAGAACGTGATTTTTAAAGTCCTAAACAAAACTTGTAGGTTAAAATCTAAAACTCACTGTATTTGATAGCATATTAGACACAGGAGAAGAGAGAATTGGTGAACTGGAAGATACATCTGAATTCAAGCAGTCTAACTCTAGAGCCTGTTTAACCGGTGTTCTGTCTGCCTACACGGGGATCTTGCCAATGAAAAAAAAATCCTCATCGCTTGTGATACATATTTTGACTATACACTAGCCTGAAGTTTTCGTACCTATTTGGTTAATTTTCTAGGTAGCCTGAGTCTGAACAGAAATTCCTTTCTTGGAAGAAATAAGGGATATTCATTGGTATCTTCCTGCTTTTGACAAATATTGTAAACAGATGGCTCTGGAATTAGTTAACTAAATGTGGACCTTGTCAAGGCTGAGTCACAGAGGGCATCTGGAGGGAGTATAGTGTGGGCACCAGGCTGAAGGACTGCCCTTTAAGATCCTCTATAAATTCTACTTAAGAGATCATCACCACTCTTTACTGTTCTTATTAAGAACAGGTCAGAGTTTTTTGTTGCATTTTGTTTGCTTGTCACTTAAACCTTACTACAAAGGTATTTTAGACAAGAGTTGTGTTTTTCCTATTATTTAGCTTTTCACACCGAGGACAGCTGTCATGTGAGAAAGTAACCTCAGTTTTAGCTTTGTAGCTGCTAAATATCCATCACAGAGATTCTGTCAACAATGTGATACCCAGTAGCTGATTTTGTTTTGTTTTTTCCAGGGGAAAGGACAGGGCAGGCCACCTTGGCTTCAGGTGTGAGGACAGCTTTGAATTGTGCAGCCTCAGGCCATCATATCCTGGCTGCATAAATTCAGAATGTTTTGGTGCTCATCTTGTGTCTACATCACTTCCAGGGGCCTGGGCGTATTTCCCAATCTCTGTCTACCTTAAGAATTGTTTAGGATAGACACGTGGATCTTGCTGTCGGCTGTTGCTGAATATTCTTGCTCAAGCCCTCCATCACAGCAGTAATGTTGTTTCATTAGCTTATTGTAAGAATAATTTCCCCAGCGAGGGGTCATCAGAATCTCACCCTTAAAAGAGTTCTTTTATTTGCCATCTCATATCTGTGAACATTATCACTTTTTCTATTTTTTTCTTTTTAAATTTAATTTGATTTTTCTATGCTTTATTATCAGCTTACAGTTTGCATTTGTTTTGATAGTTCAGTGGGCAAATGTAATAAGTGTGTTTAACCTCCTTTTTGGTCTTGCCCAGATATTTTTATGTGGGCTCCACTTTTGTGTGTGTGTGTGTGTGTGTGTGTGTGTGTGTGTGTGTGTGTGTGTGTGTGTGTGTTCTGTATTCTGGATGAAATGCTTGATACCTGTCAATCAGCAGAATGAAGAAATGGACAGAGGAAGGAAAAAAGGACAGGGAGCAGGGCAGCATTTAATAATTCTAGAGGATTTTAGGACTTTCATGTTTGTTGGAAGTTCTTGATGGACGTGAATAGCAACGTATGAGGAAGTTATGTGGGAACTCCCTAAGGAACTCAGTTGTTCGTGAGGTAAACATGTATTGCATCCCTTCAGTCAGCATGCATTGACCGTGTACCTGTTATGTATCAGGCATGGTACTAGCTGCCTAGGACTTTCTTGGCCTCTCAGGAAAAACAGACTAGAAATCAGATGACTTTACAGCACAGTGTGATAAATAATAAGATATGAACAGCATTTTAATGAAGTACAGAGGCAGGAATTTATAATTCTGCTATAGGAGTAGAGAAAGGTTTTACCCTCACACAGGAGCTGTGTGAGACTTGGTCGTTAAGTAGAGAAGAGGAAGACAGGGAGATCTAAAAGGTCATTGTCTCTGCAGGGAACATGGAAATGTTTAGTGACTGGAACTAAGTGGACCAAAGAATCACCCAGAGAAATTTTTTAAGTGAGGATTTCTAGCCTTGCCCCCAGAGATTCTGATTCTGGAGGTGCATTTGTATTAACAGTCAGCACCCCAGGCAGTTCTGTGATGGGTGTTCCAAAGACTGCACTTTTAGAAATACTGACCAGCTCAAGACTGTGCTTGGCTCTTCTGACTTCTAGTTGTGGGGTCAGTTTGACTCACTGGAAAGAACTCTAGTTTTGCAGTCAGACATAACTGGCTTTGAATCCTGTCTCTGCCCTTGGACAGTGAATTTAATGCTAATCCATAGCTCTAGACTTGAACAAGGCAATTACTAAGCCTCAGTTTTTACATTTGTAAATTGAGGGCAGTAATACCTTCTTTTGCAAAATCATTATGAAGTAGAAGATGCAAAGCACCTAGCCCAGTATTTGCCACCAGTAACTGGTCATTAAATGATAGCTATTAGTGTCCTTCCTGTTCAGTGGATACAGCACTCGTAATGGTTAGTAATGTAAACTAAACCTCTCTGTGCCTCATTTTCTTCATCTGTTAAATGGGGATGGTTAAATGGTACCAATGTAACGTGGATGTTTGTGAATCTGAAATGACACATGCACGAAAAACACTAAGACAAGGCCTGCTATGTTAGAAATTCTTTAATAAATGAATTTCACACATAATTTTATTATTGATGATGGTAATGACAATGATGTCATTCCTGTAACTGGCTAGCCAGTTCCATATGAATACATCCGAGTATCTTTTGAATTGGATATTGGGGTGTAAGTTAGGATCTCAGCCTTGCCATGATTAGCCTGTAATCTTTAGCAATCATCCCTCCTTTGTAAGACCTCAGTTTCTCTTGTTCATTTGTTCATGTGCTCATTCCAAAGTCTTCTATGAAGTACTGTATTCAATGTCAAATCCTAGAGGGATAGATCAGGCAGCATCCACTCAGTACGAAATTATTCCTGTTGAAGGAGAGTGTGTTTATGTAGCATCTTTTAGACCAGGTATTTGCTATACATCTTGAGTGGAGGACCAAGAGGCCCAAATGGACCTTTCAAACTCTTCCTTGTTTCATGTGCAAAGAAACTCTGATCAATGGAATGAAATGTTGAACAGTAGAATCTGGTAAAGGAAATATGAATGTGCTTTGCTCTAATCTCATTCTTTCAAATTTCCTATAAGTTTGAAATTACTTCCAAATAAAAAATTAAAAGAAACCCTACTGTTCCAGACCCATCTATCACAATGAAAATAAGTGATAATATCATATAATGTTGTATAATTTGTTACTCCGCAACCAAGACCACTGGATTTGGAGTGGGAAGATCTGGGTTCTAGTCTCAGCTCATTCACTACCACTACTTTAGGACCTTGCCTAAATTACCTCACTACCCTGAGCCTCCATTTTCTTCATCTGTGAAATGACTCCCAAAGCTTTCCTCACTGGGACTTGGTGAGGATTCAATAATATATCTATATATAATTTCTATATATTACCTATATGCTATATACACAAATACATACACACATATAAAACTGTTTTGTCATCTGTAAAATGCTGTGCAGATGTTGGTGGCTCTTCACCTTAGCTGAGCTCATGTCCAGTGTATGTGTGTCCCGGGGTAGCATCCATCAACTCACAAGCTCCCTTCTGTTTTCTTGCAGCCTGAAAGAATCTCAGGGGAGCAGTATGGAATTCATTCTGATGTCTGGAGCTTAGGAATCTCTTTTATGGAGGTATGTTGTTTGCACATAGACTCTTCTATGCATATCTGTACTAATATTTTCAATCAGGAAAGTGAAGATTTTGAAAGAATAAGATAAAATAAACCTTGAGCATGTTATATAGATGTATGCACAGAGTTTGACCATAAAGTCTTTGATTCCGTGCGTGGCTTGTCAACTGACTCTGGAGGTTATTTTAAAGCACTGTTTATTACAGATCACCTGTGTAAGACTTGCCTGGAGTGCTTGTTAAAAATACAGATTCCTCAGGCTGGGCGAGGTGGCTCACACCTGTAATCCCAGCACTTTGGGAGGCGAGGTGGGCGGATCACCTGAGGTCAGGAATTCACGACCAGCCTGACCAACATGGAGAAACCCCGTCTCTACTAAAAATACAAAAAATTAGCTGGGTGTGGTGGCACATGCCTGTAATCCTAGCTCCTCGGGAGGCTGAGGCAGGAGAATCGCTTGAACCCAGGCAGTGGAGGTTGCAGTGAGCCGAGCTAGTGCATTGCACTCCAGCCTGGGCAACAAAAGCAAAACTCCATCTCAAAAATAAAAAAAAAAAAGATTCCTCAGCCCATTCAGAACCAATTAAATCCAAATCTCTAAGAATCTGCATGTTAACCTGTTCCCTGGGTGATTCTTACACACACTAAATCTGGAGAACCTGTGTTCTAAAAGAGGGATTCCAGAAAAATTCTGTGTCCTGTTGGAATGCATATATAACTTCCAAAGGTGATTAATTTAAAAGGTACAGCCCTACTCATTTGGATGTATAAGTTCTATAGGTTTGTTTTAAAAGAAAAAAAAATCACCTCATTATACTAAAGTGATATCACATGCGTATGTGGGTAAGGGGCGGTGTGATATGACGGAGGGAAGGGGAAGAGGAAGTGTGTGTTTAGCACAGTTGCAATGTCTGCTCTTTATAGCTGTATTTAGAATGGACTTTATCTTAGTGTGCTGGATATAGCTCCACTAGAACTCTATGCTATGCTTTTTTTTTTTATAAAATGAGCATAGATTTATAAGAAAATGCATATAACTTATATTAGAAGGACATATGGCTTAGTTTGAATCATGGTAGTATAGAACCTGTATACTGACCAGTGCTTCAAAATTTTTCATTTAAATAGATTAAGATGAAGAAGGACTTCTCTTTTCTTTTTTTTCTTAATAGAGATGGGGTCTTGCCATATTGCCCAAGCTGGTCTTGAACTCTTGGGCTCAAGTGATCCTGCTGCCTTGACTTCCCAAAGTGCTGGGATTACAGCCGGCAGCCACTGTGCCTGACCAGTACTTCTTATAATAGAAAAGCAGAAAGGACTCTTTAAATAATATCATAGAGTTGCAATCATGACTTTATAACCTTTTTTTTTTTTAGTCAAATACTTTTTCTGTTTTTGTAATGCATGAATGCAATTGTAAGGAAATAATCTTCAAACTCAGTTCACCTGCACAGTAGAAAGAAAGCAAAAATAAAGTGTTCAACGTTTATTAAATCATATTCTTCTGCTTCTTCTTAAAAGGGAATCTAAGAGGAAATACCATATGTATGCATCAGCTGAGAGGTTAGCGATAATGGTGGTCAGAGATCTCAGAATGAGTCTCCCAACAGAATCCTCAAGGGCTTATTCTATCAGCGTGTTTCAAGGCAAACTAGTGTTTTTGACTTGTGGGACTCGGGATTGCTGTTATACAATTTCCTTTTGCATATTTTAAGTTGTTATCTTTTATTTTATAAATGACTGGATATAGTATAAGACAATTGAGAAGTTACGTGGTGTAGAGATAAGAACCCAAGATCGGGAATGGAAGACCTGGGTTACAGTTCTAGGTTTGCTGCTAGCTTCTTAGGTGACCCTGTGCAAGCCACTGCTCTTCACTGGGCCTCAGTGTCTTCATTTGTAAAATAGTGACCTCTAAGCCCCTTCCCAGACTAACATTCTGTGACTGCTACTGCTCATTTTTTGTTTTCTTTCCTTAGCTTTTACACAGCAACTCTAGAGCTGTGTGACTAAGACAGCGATAAAATGGCATAAAATGCAGAGGCATGGCGCTACTGGAAGACAGCATAACTGTTAGATTTAAGATTTAGAGCACATATAAATGTTCACCATTCATGATTTCTACATTCATGTATGCGTTCATGTGTTGAGCTCCTGCTATGCCTGCTGTATAGGCAATGGGGATAGAGTAATGAAAGGACACTCGAGTCTTAGCTGTCATGGAGTTCCATTTGGGGATGGCTGGGGCGTGAGGGGAAGGACAGAAAACAAAGGGATAACTAAATATGTAATTTGTCAGGTGGTGAAAAGTCCTATGGAGAAAAAGGAAGCACACTAGTCCTCTCTGATAAAGTACCACTTGAGCAGATACTTGAATGCGTGAGAGAAGGGAGTCACCTGATAACAAGTTCAAAGGCACCAAATAGAGGACACTCGGCATATTTAAGGGAAAGACCAGTATGACTTGAGTGGAGTTAGAAAAAGTGAGAAAGAGTAAATTTAGAGAGGTAGCCAGGGGCCAGGTCAAATATAGCCTTGTAGGCCATGCGAAGGACTTTAGGTATTACTCTTAGAAGAAATGATCTGACTTGAATTTTCACAGGATCACTGAGTGCTCCGTGGAGCATGACTATAGAGAGGCGGGCATGGAGACAGGGAGATCAGTTTAGGTACGTAGGAAGACAGGTGCTCAGTAAATATGACATAGTTTTATTTATGTTGCATATTGAAATATGGGTCTGTCTGCCAGTATTTTGCCGGGTGCTAGGGGTGTGAAGATGAATAAAAAGAGACTCTTTGTAGTGTAAGGAAGGAGACTGCCATTGATGTATTTGGGTTTTGTTGATGATATTCATTTATCCTGGAGATAAACTATTGAATATTTTCTGGAATACTGAGGAAAACAGACTCATTGAATTATCAGGATCAAAGAGAATTAGGTATAGAGAACTGTGTGAAAAAGTGTCAGCATTGAGTGTGGGACACCTGAATGCCAGAAGGACTGTGTTGGCTCATGTGGTAAAGTAGAGAGCAGATAACCAGATAGTCAGGAGTGAAGGCCAGGAAGAGCTAGGCCTTTTGATGCTCCTTGTATTTGAAAATGGCTGGTAAGGAGCCGGATGTTACAGCAGGAGGAAGAGATGTTATTAGAGATTGTAGGGAGGAATCGGATTATGACCATCAGAGAGGGTTGTTGAGCACCTTGTACATGATGCTTAACTAAATGCCTTCAGACGGAACTATGGGATTGTAGCCCCTGCCCTCTAGGGGCTTATTACTCCCATGCAACATGTTACCAACCCAAGTAGTAGACCAGTAAGTCATTAAAGAATAGTGTAAGGCCCCTGACATATGTTTTATACCTAATCCGTTTGGGGTCCAAGGTAAAGAAAAGCATGTGATAGGGAAGAGAAGTAGGAGGTTTTGAGTCCATAGATGAGAAATTGTGGGGATTCAGTTGTGAAGATAACAAGGGAACCCCAAGGTTCTTGTTTTTTTTTTAAGGGCCAATGTGATGAGAACATTACCGGAAGGGATTAGGAAGTTAGTGCAAAGGAAGTACTTGAAGGCCAAGATTCTTCTTTGTTTTTACCATAGTATGCTAGGAATAGAAGTGACAAATCCAATTTAAAATCACTGTAGAAGTAAATGTGAATCTCAATAGCATTTTAGAATCTGAGGAACAAACCGCATTCTGTAACATCATCAACACTTTCTAGAATTGCTCCTCTTCTGTTTACTCTCATTTTTAAAAACAAGACTTTCTTTCTAGTAGAAACTTTCCTTCCTTCAATTCTTAAGCACTTGCCCTGTGCCAGGCCCTGGAGAGTGGAGCACACAGAGCTGAGGAGAGCCCACCTCTGGTGGAAAAGACAGATACCTGTAGCCCAAAATAGTGTGATGAGTCTTCAGTAAAGATATTTACGAATGACTGTGAGCCACAAGGGGAAGGGGGTGGGATTTCACACAAAGGAGTTGACATTTGAGGGAGATTGGTCTTGAATAGACTTTGCCATTAGGAGAAAGAGGGAAAAGATGGAGGATCCCTTCCCCGTTTCCCAGCACACTCTAAGATATGGATCCCTGTAAACACTTGAGAGATGTCAAATTTTTATGCAAGGTCTCCCCTAGTGTAGTTTCACTAGCTGTTTGTGTGCATGCCTTCTTCAAAAGTGTTTTCAGTTAACCAGTTTCTTCTCCTAGGGTATCTGTGGTAAAGAAAAAAAAAATGGGTAAAAATATAGGTAACTGAGCAAAGGAATTTCCCTGAAATTGTGCAGGAATCAAATAGAGGCCAAACCTGGTGGCTCGCTCCTGTAATCACAGCACTTTGAGAGGGTGAGGCAGGAGGATTGCTTGAGGCCAGGAGTTCAACACTAGTCTGGCAACATAGCAAGACCCCATCTTTAAAACAAAAAAATTTTTTTTTCATTTAGCCGGGATTGGTGATGTGTGCCTTTAGTCCTTGTTATATGGCAGGCTGAGGCAGGAAGATTGCTTGAGCCTGCAGTGAGCTATGATTGCATCACCACACTCCAGCCTAGTCAATAGAGCAAGATGCAGTCTTTTTTTTTTTTTTTTTTTTTTAAAAAGGGCCGGGTGTGGTGGCTCACGGCTGTAATCCCAGCACTTTGGGAGGCCGAGGCGGGCAGATCACGAGGTCAGGAGTTCAAGACCAGTCTGGTCAACATAGTGCAACCCCATCTCTACTATAAATACAAAAAATTAGCCAGGTGTAGTGGTATGTGCCTGTAATCCCAGCTACTTGGGAGGCTGAGGCAGGATAATCACTTGAACCCAGGAGGCAGAGGTTGCAGTGAGCTGAGATCGTGCCATTGTACTCCAGCCCAGGCAACAGTGTGAGACTCCATCTCAAAAAAAAAAAAAAAAATCAAATAAAGACAAAATGGGAATGAGAATTTTCTATCTCTTCTATGTCTCCCTAGCACCCTTTCCCCCAGTTTCATAAACCCTCATCTCTGAGGTGTGGCGATGCCAGAAGCAGAAAGTTCAGTTGACAGCTGTCAGACTTGAAGGCTGCCCCCACCATCTCCCACTTTATTTTTTTCTAGAGACATTGTCTTGCTATGTTGGCCAGCATTGCCTCGAGTTCCTGGGGTCAAGTGATCCTCCTGCCTCAGCCTCCTGAGTAGCTAGGACTACAGGTGCACCACTGCACCCGGCTGAATGCCTTCCTTGTTTTAAACCCCTGAAATGATAAAGTTCCTCTTTGTCTGCCTTCTTCCCACTGCCCCTTGCCTTGTTAATGTGCTGTCACAGCCCCCATTGGGAGTCATAACAAGGCCGCCACACTCTTTCATAAAAAATGATGCTACATGCTGCTAAAATGTGCCATAAAAAAAAAAAAAAAACTCGCAGACAGGTACATTTATGCCTTAAGCAAAGAAACTTTAATATCAGACTATCTTTTATCCAGGGACAGAATTACTCCTGTCTCCTTTCAGTACAACATCCCTCGGTTAGAGGGATAAAGGGCGTCTCTTCCAGGTTTTTGTCACCTGCATGTAGAATTTGGAGTTGGCACATGTAACAAAAAGAAGAAAATTACTCTTAGGAAGGGAAAAAAAATGATTCACCTTGACTCATGTATGGCAGTTTCACTTGATGGGAAGAATTTGGCTGCTTTCTCCATTGTTTGTTTGTAGTTTTTAACTCAGATCTTCAAATGTGTTGTAGTTCCCATCCTGTGGATTAGTCATGGAATCATTAAAGGTCATTGCCTCATATGGGGTTTGTGTGTGCTCACTCTATACTGAGGAAGAGAACCCATGTGGAATTGTAGTTCTTTCTCCTTGAACCTTCATTAGCAAGAATCAGTGTGGAAATGCAAAAAGAAAATAAAAAAGAAGTGAGACCCACTAACAAGGATATAAAATTCCTGAACTAGGGCAAACTAGGAGGATAATCCTTCCCTGCAATATTTGTTTACCTCTTCTAGAAAGCTCACACTGATTCAGTGGCCTGGGAGATGTTAAGGATTGTTAACCTTGTAGTCGCTGTTCAAGACTTCAGGGCTAAAAAAGAAAAAAGAGACTTCAGGGCTAAACTTTAAAATGAAAATGAGTTTGGTATATATATATAAACTACTAAGTTTTGTAGTTTTATTGGGGAGGCTAAAATATTTTAGGGCATAATTTCTGAATTTCACAGGCAGTTCAGTGCTTATCTCTTCTAAAGAATGACTTAAGGATAAAGTCCCAGTCTCATTTTTTACTGAGTAATTATTCCATTTATATTATCATATCATTTGAGTTCACAACATAAATCTGTAGTTGGGAAGTAAACGGTCATATCTGCAAAAGTAAGTTTTAAGTCGGTCCTTCTTGAATCAAAAACTAAGTCAACGTACATTCTCCTCTAGCCCTGCAATTTGGAGTATTTAGGATGCTGCATCTACATAAAAAAAGCACCAAGCTAGTCCTGTAATATTCTTATTTTCACTGAGTATGCTATACAAATACGTGTTCTGTTTTGGGATTCTATGTGGTGGGTTATTATAAACTTTATTAAGGTTGATAGTGAATAATCTGACAGAGTCTTCTGTCGGAGTCAGACTGAAAGCCTGCCTCCTACCCTTTTTTAGAGGCAGTCTTGCTAGGTGGCCCAGACTTGCCTTGAATTCCTGGGCTCAAGCGATCCTCCCTCCTCAGCCTCCTGAGTAGCTAGGACTACAGGTGCGCCACTGAAAGCCCTATCTTTTGCATATACATTTTTCTCTTTTCACTTGGATCCTTATTCTTTCTGCCTGTTTGCTGCCTCTCTAACCAGTCTCCTGAGTCTGAGGCATAGAACAGTCTGGCTCGATGTGCCTGGTTAATTGCTGTGTCTTCTAGTCCTCTGAGATCCCTCTTCATCATAACCAGTGTTTTACTGAAGTGATTTGAATGATGTGCTAAATGATGGAAGCAAGGACCATGGCTTAGAAAAATGTCTCAAGAGAGGTCAGGAAGATATTCAGAGAACCACACAAGGTCAGTGTCATTGTCATCCAAGTAACATCATCTTCTGAAAAAAGAACTTCTCTTTTTGAGATGGAATCTTACTCTGTCGCCCAGGCTGGAGTGCAGTGGCAAAATCTTAGCTCATTGCAACCTCCGCCTCCCAGGTCCAAGCAGTTTTCCTGCCTCAGCCTCCTGAGTAGCTGGGATCACGGGCATGTGCCACCACACCCAGCTGATTTTGTAACTTTAGTAGAGACGAGGTTTCACCATGTTGGCTAGGCTGGTCTCAAACTCCTCAGGTGATCCACCCACCTTGGTCTCCCAAAGTGCTGGGATTACAGGCATGAGCTACTGCACCCAGCCATCTTCTGAAGATTTTTATGGGATCTATTGTTTTGACAAAAATAATTGTGAGTTTTAGAATTACCTTTACCAAGTTAAAAATAAACCCATGGAATATTATTGTGTTCTCTGTATGTGTAATATTTTTCATCTCCCCAAAATAGATTTAAATAACCATCCTTTGTGATGCCAGCTCTGATATCTCCAGCTGAAGGTAATATCTTCCTCTTCTGGCCTTCATCTGCATCATACTTGTGGCATGTAAATTGTCCATTTTGTATTACAGTCATGTATAGGCATGTCGTAGTTGCTTAGGACAGGATTCAAATCTGATTCTCTCATAATGTTCTATGCTGTTGAATACAACTCTGTCCCCTTAGTGGGCACTGAGGAAATCTTTTTCACTCAGTTTCTTCCTGCTTTTGTAATAGTTTTTTAAAGCAGTTTCTGAAAATAAAAATCAGAGTTTAAAGTGTGATGGAGTCTTTAATATAAATTTCCATAGATATTTGCAGAATAGATCACAGTGTTTTGCTTGTGAAGAAGAGCTTTCAGTTTATCAAAGTATCAGATCCAGATTTGAATTCCACTTCAGCCAGCCTAAGATAGAGAACCTTGGGTAAATCATTTAATTTCTCTGAGCCTCAGTTTCCTCCTCTTTAGACGGAATATCTACTTCAGAGTCTTTGGACAAAGTTCACAAGGGAAAAAAGCCATTGTCTCCTCTCTTTAAAAGGAATGACCCTTTGAAATGTTTACATTTGAATCAGAAAGACTACTAATTTGGTTAAAGATGATGCAAGCTTTAGCTTACAGTTTCACCTCAAACTCCACTAAAAATAGCCATAACATGATTTACACACACACACATACTGACATACAAAAAGGATACCATAAAGAGAAAGGGAAAGGAGACAACAGCACTCAAGTTTTGAATATGAGGCAACAGTAAACAACTGTCAGACCAGGGCTGAGAATACAAGCAAGCCGGCAGTCTGATGTACTAGAAACACCCAAAGGCCCCGGAATTGGTGGGACCAGGTGTGTGGAGCTAGGAGTCAAGGTGGAACCAAGAGAGGAGAATTGCTTTAAAGTCAGTTTGACAATCATGATGACTAATCTTTCATTTATTACAAATTAATACGAATTACTCATGAAAACCCAATAGAAGGCAGTTGTTAATGTGCTTGAGTAAACGGCATGAGTGGACACGCAATCTAACAAATCTGAGGGGAGGGTTTTTTGGAGCAAATAAAATAGGTGATACCTGGCACCATAGAAGTCCGGGTTCCATTCCTGCGTTCAGAGGCATTAAGTGAAAGTTTAGATTCTGAATGTTGAGACCTCCCACCCTGTTCCTAGGACACTCAGGTCAACATTACTTTTCAGGCAAGTGATTGGCAGAGACTTTCTCTAGGGAAATCTGACTAGGAAGACTTATAGATCCAGATGTTGGGAGTTCCCCAAGGAAGCACCTTAGCTAGATCACACTCCCAGGAGAGCCCTTAGTCTCCAAGCCCCGTCCATGAGCACAGAGTTTCCAGTGAGATCTCAGTGCCTTACTCTTACAGAGACATTTGAGGAAGGCCTTTAGGGTGAGAACAGAGGCCTAAAGCAACTAAAAAGAGAAGCAACTTGGATATGGCCAGAAAACCATACAGGGGGTAAAAAGTTCAAGTAAATTACCAATAGTATCCTCAGAGGACTAAGAGAAAATAGTGTACTCAGAAGATAAGAACAGGCTGCTGTAACAAAAGGAACTTTCAGACACCAGCAAGAAGTAGGAGAGAAATGCAAATTAAAGAACCAAGTCAAGAACTTCATGAGGATTTCTCAGTAAAGAACCAAGTCAAGAAGTAACATGAAAAACAGAAGTTCGAGGAAGACAGAACAGAGAAAACAAAGGGGAAGAAATCATCAAAGAAACATTTTAAATTTTAATGTTCTAAGGAGAGAAGTGTATGTTGTACAAGACTGCCCTTCTCTTAGTATTCCTACAGAAAAAAAGTCATTTTTTCCCCAGATGATATATGGCAATGTTTTTTCCCAGAGAAAGTGAGTTTTTGTTGAGGATTAGTAAACAAATTTTCCTGAGGAAAATTTAGTATAAAAAGTACAAATAGTTGGTTATAACTACCTTTTGTCCCACTGGAATGTAAAAGCTTAACACATCTCATTTTTATGTATACATGTTGTTTAATGGACGTCAGATAAGACTCATTAGATATCAACAAAATGAAATGTGATCTTTCTGTACTTATAAGTAAACACATAAACCATGTAGAGCTGTGTAAATGTAAGTAAAAGTATTTAAAAATACAGTGGCTCATGCCTGTAATCTCAGCACTTTGGGAAGCCAAGGCGGCTGGATCACCTGAGGTCAGGAGTTCAAGACCAGCCTGGCCATCATGGCAAAACCCTGTCTCTATTAAAAATACAAAAATTAGCTGGGCATGGTGGCAGGCACCTGTAATCCCAGTTACTTGGGAGGCTGAGGCAGGAGAATTGCTTGAACTCAGGAGGCAGAGGTTGCACTGAGCTAAGATTGTGCCATTGTGCTCCAGCATGGGTGACAAGAGTGAGACTCCATCTCAAAAAGAAAAGTGGCATGGATCACTCAGCCCAATACCCGTGACCGACACTTCTGAAGAATTTTGATGGCGAGTCTGTCATTTTGTTATTTTCTTTCTGATATCATTGTTAGAGTCAAGGGCTGTTATCCTAATTCTTGAACTGTTAAAGAGCTCAGACTGGATTAACCAGAATTCAGTTCATATATTGGCACCAACACTTGTAATCAGTGTGATCTTAGCCAGTTCAGTTTGTCAGGTGTCAGTTTCTTATGTGTAAGCTGAAGGTAACATTAGAATTTATTCATTCCTTAAATATTTACTGAACACCTTTTACATGTCAAACACGTTAAGTGCTGGGGGTACACTGGCAAACAAAATAGGCATATTCCCTTTCCTTGTTGAGCCTACAGTGTAATAAGGGAGGCAGAAAGTAATAATAAACACATATTTTTTGAAAGCAAGATCAGAATATATTCACTATTCTAGGCTTTTTCATGAAGACTTTCTTTTTTTTTTTTTTTTTTGAGATGGAGTTTCACTCTCGTTGCCCAGGCTGGAGTGCAATGGCGTGATCTCGGCTCACCACAACCTCCATCTCCTGGGTTCAAGCAGTTCTTCTGCCTCAGCCTCCCAAGTAGCTGGGATTACAGGCATATGCCACCACGCCCAGCTGATTTTGTATTTTTAGTAGAGACAGGGTTTCTCCATGTTGGTCAGGCTGGTCTTGAACTCCTGACCTCAGGTGATCCGCCTGCCTCAGCCTCCCAAAGTGCTGGGATTATAGGCATGAGCCACTGCGCCCAGCACTTTTATTCAGCATTAACAACCACATAGAGTTACTTGAAGAAGTAAGCTGTTTGAAATAGCATCTTGTGTGTATCGAGTGCTTACCAAGTAGTAAGAATTATGAAGCATTATCTAGACTTGGCTCTTGCCTCTAAATACAGAGAACTCATTTCCCCCCACCCCTGCCCAGCTGCCAGAAACAAACCCCACATACAGCTGTTTCTAGTGGGTATATGGTTGTGGTTGTGTTTGCTTTTCTAGTCCTTGGTGATTGTGAATCTGGTCCGAGGGGTGACGGATGGCTCTGGATTCTCTGTAAGCAGCTGCCGTCAACTTTTCTGCACCATAAAAACTTGGCATTTGGTGTGTTTCACTGAAATACTGATATTTTCTCCTCTTCTTTTTAAATAATTTGTTTCAAGAATGTGAGTGAAATCTTACCACATGTTGAATATGCCTAACCTGAAAGTCCAAAATCTGAAGTACTCCCAAATTTGAAATTTTTTGAGCACCAACATAACCCTCAAAGGTCACACTCATGTGAGCATTTAGGATTTCAGGTTTTTGGACTGGGGATGCTGGTAAATATAATGCAAATATTCCAGAATCTGAAAAAGGCCAATATCTGAAGTATTTCTGGTCCCAGGTAGTTCAGATAAAGTATACACCTGGATCATGATCCAACTCGTCTCCTGACCCAACTAGTGAAACATTTTACCTGTTGACCAAAGTTTTTGCTAAAAACCATCAAAAGGTGAAAAGATCTGAAGGGCCCGAAGACAAAGGAAATTTTCATGGAAGATTTTATAGGAAAGTGGGGAGGATGTACTTCTGGAATCCTTGTCATGGGTTCTCCCCTCCCATTGAAAGATGCTGAAGAAAAGAACTTGTAAGAGTTTCTGCCACTCATTCCCCTGCTCTTACTCCCTTTTCTGTAATTCTGTCTTAACTTGATTTTTTTCCATTATGTTTTTTTGGGGGGTCTAAAATTGTATGTAACTTCGTGCAAAAAGGAGCTGTTAAAATGACCTTTGGCAGATGATGGATTGACTAGTTCAGTCCTTTGCAAGGTTTGTGAAGGGATCCAGCTGTCTCAGATTACCATGCCTAAATGTGCATTTTCCAAGGTTGTCAGTGATTGTAGTGAATGTGAAACTGGAGGACAAAGTGAAGTGTTTCTCACTGAATAAGGCATTGTTGAGCTTGCTTTGTGTTCAGAGCTGTTGGGAGCAACCATGAGATTGATAAAACAAGATGGAACAGGTGCTAGCAGTCTCCGCTAAGCATTTTGTTATTTTGATGGATTTCAGGCTGATTTTAAAGTTTTTCCAGTAGCACATGCTCATATCATATATACACACAGATACATAGAATTTGAAATTTAAAAAAAACACAAAGTCTTGATATGAAGAATAAAGACATAGAAAACAAAGCAGGCATTTGACCACCCATTTTCAGATGTTCAATGGATTGTGGTCAGCGGAGAGGCAGCAAGCTGATCTTTTATGACAAGAAGGCTGAACCTTCTGAAGCTAGAACAGTAGCCAAAACAAACAAACAAAAGACCATGACTTTCTATTCAGTATAAAGAAGGATTTTCTAATGCATAGACTCTATACTCTTCGACCTCAGCAGTGGAATCGTTTGCCTTTAGAGGTAAAAATGTTCCATCCCTGGGGACATTTAAGTAGGGAGTGAATGACTGCTTGTCTCAGATTTTTTAAAAGAACTTTCCTGTAGAAGAGACAGGTACAAGGTTAGACAGGATGCAGTCATGTATTCATTTCGTCACTCAGCAGATATTTTTTGAGTGCCTAGTATGTGGCAAGCCCTGTGCTAGTCACTGGAGACACTGCTGAGAAGAAAACTGACAAAATCCCTGCTTTCATGGAGCCTACATTTTGTAAAAGAGTGTTTGACAATTTTAACTTTTTAGACAAATAAGTGAATTAAGCTGCACGTGGTGGCACACACCAGTAGTCCCAGCTACTTGGGAGACTGAAGCAGGAGGATCCCTTTAGCGCAGGAGTTCGAGGCTACAGTGAGCTATGATTATGCCATTGCACTCCAGCGACGAAGCAAGACCCTGTCTCTAAAAATAAAAAGGAAAATAAACAAACAAACAAACAGGATGATATGCTAGGAGTAACTGCTTGGTATGGGATCACTTTTGACTTGAGATGTGAAAGATAAGAAGGAACCAGTCTTCTAGCGACATCTCTCAATTCTAAAATTCTAGGTCTGTGATAATTTTGGGAACCATGTCTGCTAACTTTGAGATATTCAGTGGTAAAAAACCACTGCTCCTAGAAAATTATTTTATATGCCTTATGTTGTATTTAGAGACTAGAATTTTTTTTTAACTTAAAGAGAGGATTTAGAACTTGTTAAACCAGACCACTCCTCTTAGCAGTGAGGAAGCTGGTCTCCAGGGAACTGTGCAAAAGGGGACTGGAATCTGGGTCTTCTGATGTGAAATATAGTGCTCTTTCCTCTCTTCCAAGCTCTTGACGTCCTCTTGCTCAATGTCATTCTAACAAGAAGGGTGACAGCATCACACTTTTTTAAAAGTGTAATACTTAACAAAGCCATTTGGTATTCAGTATCTCTTTCAGGCTTCTCCCCACTCTGAAAAATCAGCAACTTGAAGCATCAAATATTGTTTCACCTGATGAGCATCAAAGTTCCCATTTTGCAAATGAGGAAACTTAGATCCGGATAAGTTAAAGGACTTTTCTAGAAAGGTTAAGTGAATAGACCAGGCAGCAGCAGTCAAGCATCCTGACTCCTGGATTAAAGTCTGCTTTCTTCCATTATGCTATAGAAAAGTGGATAAAGTAGTTCAAAAAAAAAGAGATGAATAGTAAACAGAACTGAGCAGGAAATCGGATAAAGGAAAAGACAGGTTTATTGTGACTCTGCTGCTCAGTCAAGGCTGCCTTTCATGGGATTACACCTTACACTATCCCTGTAGCTGGTTCAGTTTTACCGTATTTCAAAACGTGCTGGTTGTCTTTCAGAAACTAAAGCCTAGTTTATTTGTTAAACACAAATATTAACCTAATCTCCAGTATGTCTACTGCAATAGAAGTAGGTAGGTAAGGATCCCATCTGATTAGTAAACATTTATCCAGGGCTACCCAGTGTTGGCAGTAAGGGAACAAACTTTGCCCTCGGGGGCTCCTTGACTAATGGGAGGAAAGAAAAGTGCGATGGAAATGCGTAGAACTGGGCAGATGAGAGTGTGGTCTGACATCAGTGTCAGAGAAAGCATTTCAGTGATTGATTACTGCTTAATAAACTACCCAAAATTAGTGGCTTAAAATAACCATTTGTTTACTCTGGATTCTGTGGGTCAGGAATCCTAGCAGGGCTCAGCCCCTCTGTATAGCATCAGAAGCCTCTCATGAGGTTGCAGTTGGGTAGGGATTGAGGACGGAAGATCCGAGATGACTTTGTCTGCATGTATGATGCTTTGGTGGGGATAGCCAGGAGTGGCTGGGACCTCCCTTCCTCCTTTTCGTCCTCTCCCATCTCCCCTTCATGGCTAGTTTAGATTTCCTTTGTGGTGCCTGTTCTAAGCTGTGATGGCAAAAGCTGCAAATCCCTCAAGGCCCAACCTCAGAAATTACACAGGATTGTTTCTGCCACATTCTTGGGGAGTGGGGGTCGTTGTTGTTTGTTTATTTTTTTTTGAGACGGAGTCTCACTCTGACACTCAGGCTGGAGCTCAATGGCTCTATCTCGGCTCACTCAAACCTCTGCCTCACAGGTTCAAGCGATTCTCCTGCCTCAGCCTCCTGAGTAGCTGGGATTACAGGTGTGTGCCACCGTGCCTGGCTGATTTTTTTGTATCTTTAGTTGAGACAGGGTTTCACCACGTTGGCCAGGCTAGTCTCAAACTTCTGACCTCGTGATCTGCCCACCTCAGCCTCCCAAAGTGCTGAGATTACAGGTGTGAGCCACCACGCCTGGCCCACATTCTGTTGATCACAGTGTAGGTTCTCAATGATAAAGCAACAAAGTCATATTGCAAAAGAGCATCTTGGGGTGTAGATTCTGTGAAGGCCATCACTGGAAGCATAGTACATTCCAGAAAGTGTCCTAGAAGTGCTGGTATCTAAGCTAAGTTTTGATGAATGGGTTAGGTTGGAGGACAGTGTTACAACAGGAGCAGTGGCATGTACAGAGGCCAGAAGTGTGAGAATATCAACTGTTTATGAGTCCCTTGACTTTGAAATGTCTAGAAGTAGAAATGTGGGTTAAGTTGAGCTCAATAGACTAGACCCCAGCACTAATGTTTTCTCAAATACCCACAGCTGCATGACTTCAGAGAATGGTTTAGAACTGGAAGCCCCCAAAGGTAGGTCCCTAAGAGACCGTTGTCATGATTTGGGGTGCCTGCTGTCACAGGACACAGGTCAGCACTACACAAACATTTTTAAAGGGTAATAATTCTTAATTAGAATGAGGATTCAAATGGCTGTTGAAGTAAACATATGAGATGGAGTTTGGGGCAGTTAACTCTAATCTTTTTTTAAAATTTTTGATGGGGTCTGGGCGCAGTGTCTCACATCTCACTTTGGGAGGCTGAGGTGGGCGAATCACTTGAGGTCAGGAGTTCAAGACCAGCCTGGCCAATATAGTGAATCCCCATCTCTACTAAAAATACAAAAATTAGCCAGGCATGGTGGTGTGCGCCAGTAATCCCAGCTACTTGGGAGTCTGAAGCAGGAGAATCGCTTGAACCTGGGAAATGGAGGTTACAGTGAGCCAAGATCACACTACTGCACTCCAGCCTGGGTAACAGAGTGAGACTCCATTTAAAAAAAAAAATATTATGAATATATAGTAGGTGTACATATGAATGGGGTACATGAGATATTTTGATACAGCCATACAATGTGTAATAATCACATCAGGGTAAATGAGGTATTCACCTCAAGCATTTATCATTTCTTTTTGTTATAGACATTCCAATTATACTCTTTTAGTTATTATTAAATGTAAAGTTTTGTTGACTGTGATCACCTGTTGCGCCATGAAGTACTAGAATCTTATTCATTCTAACTATATTTTTGTGCCCATTAATCATCCCCAAATACCCTTCCCAGCCTCTGGTAACCATCATTCTACTCTATCTCCATGAGTTCAGTTCATTTAACTCTAATGTTTTTCCTTCTTGGCAACCCTTTAATCTTTAATAAGAAATAAGTCATCTAAATTCATCATAATGCTTAAATGTGTGAAAATGGTAGCAGCTGATCAGTCTAAGCAGTGATATGTAAGAGGGCCTTCCTGGCATGGTGGCTCAGGCCTGTAATCCCAGAACTTTGGGAGGCTGAGGCAGGCGGACACCTGAGATCAGGAGCTCGAGACCAGCCTGACCAACAAGGAGAAACCCCGTCTCTACTAAAAATACAAAATTACCTGGGCGTGGTGGTGCATGCCTGTAATCCCAGTTACTTGGGAGGCTGAGGCAGGAGAATCTCTTGAACCCAGGAGGCAGAGGTTGTGATGAGCCGAGATCGCGCCACTGGGCTCCAGCCTGGGCAACAAGAGCAAAACTCCGTATCAGAAATTTAAAAAATTTAAAAAAAGAGAGAGCCTTGTCAGTTAAGACCATCAAATCCTAATACTAAAGAGTCTGTGTACCATGTTCATTAAGGGGCTGTGGCATAGAAACAAGCCAACCAGGCACCACTAGGTTGACTAGGTCCTGGGGGAGATCAGCATCAGGGGATATATCATAAACAACAAATGCTTATTGTCAACCTACTGCAAAATGCTATTTCTGGTGTCATGGAGAACATAAAAGTTTATGATTTTTATTTTGCCCTTAAAACAAGTTAAAATGTATAAGGTGCTGGATACACAGGAAGATGCAGAACACTGGGAACTATCACCAGGGAGGATGTGATACACACTGTGCAGTGAAGGGTATGGACAGAGAGTTGGTAGGAAGTTTGTCCACAGAACTGTGGTTAGAGTCTTCTGGGATTAACGCCTGACAGAAGAGGATAAAAGGAAGAACAATTTGAACCAAGTCCTGAAATAATAGGTAGGCTAGATATCTATCTACTCATCTGTTGCACCATCTCAGATTCCAGATAGGAAAACTACCCTCAGTGTTACCTTCTGAGCTATGCAAACATCTGAAGAACATTCATTTTTCAATTAGAAAAGTAAAATAGTTGCTTTCATTAATCATTACTAAACTTTATCTCTCTTTAACTCACAGTCTTTCATGAATTTTCTCTCATTGCACAGAATACCATGGAAAAAGACCTTTGCCATTGTTTTTAACTGACTTTTGGAGATTTAGTTATATACCCACATACTTTAATTAGTATTGCTGGAGTAGAGCTATTGATGGAAATCAACATGGAACAATTAAAGTGTCTGCAAGCTACACAAGTGGGTCTTTTTAAATTGAAGCTTTTTCCCCCTTGTTTATTTATCATTTAGCTGCCTAATACTTACTATGGCCTAGTTGAAATTATATATTCCATTTAAACACAGTATCCAACCAAAAAGTTACTCAGCTAGGGTTTTTGGTCTAATGTAGTATAGGCAGATTGATATACACACAGATACACAAACATGAACACATGCATATATAATCACACATATGTGTATACATGCATAAGTATACACATATATACACACATATGCTTATACATGCATAAGTACATACATATATATACATGCACACACAAGGAAAAAAATGATGCAAGTGAAATAGCATATGGGAGAGGAAGGAGAATTATGTTTTGGGACAGCAGGGTTAGAAAGACCAAAGAACGTTTAAAGATTCAAAACAATAGCATTTAGCATGAAATCTACTTTTTATCATCTTTACCCAGCCATCAGGATGAAGAAAGACAGTGTCCAGCTGTAGCAGTGGTTTGCTAGCAGGAGAAGCAGACGTAAACGTACTAGCGCCTGAGGGGTGGGTCATGAATTAATAATTGCTATGTGGCGGATGAGCCCCGTCAGAAGAGCTGAAAATGAGGAAGTTGCCTTGCAGAGCGCTATCAATCACTCAGTGACCATAACTTCCAGTAATTAGTGTATTTTATGGGCCTTTGCTTCAGTGGCTCGAAAGCACATATGCTCCAGTCACAGCTAAACTTTGCCAGAGTAATATTCCAGGATGATTTATCCTCCTGCTGCACTGGGACATAACCCTATATTAGGTGAAGATTGTGAACTAAGCTGCAATAAAGTGTAAGTTTAGGTACAGTTTGCCCAGGTTGAGACCTCAATGTATCACGCTTTTCAGCATTCGCGGTGAGGCTATATGGCAAGCAATCATTTTTAACAGTGAAACAAATAAAGCAATTAAAGGAATAGCGTTAGGATATGGTACTTGTGAATTACTGTTGCCCTCTCCTGTTTAAGTGTCTACTGTAATAAACCCATTTCTTTTTATTTTTTAAAAAAACGTGCTGTGTTAGAAATATTTATTTGTTTTTGTTTTTCTTTTTTTAAGTTACGGGGTACATGTGCAGGATTTGCAGTTTGTTAAACATTTATTTGTAATGCTCTCTTTTCTCCCTTATTATTATTAATCTGGGACAGAATGCAGGGCCTTCTGAATAGTAGATAAGTGGTTGATTTATTTATTTGTGCTATTGTTTGGGTTCCTTAAGTAAGTTTCTATCAGTGGACTTTGGTGAGGACAAGTAGTTATTGATGTTTTTTGTTTGTTTGTTTTTTAATATTGGCACCCATTAAGGAGCCCTCCTGTTGGGACCCTCAGATTTAGGCTGTTTCTACAAAAAGAAGAAACGTTACCTACAAGCTGTCAGAGTAGTTGGCACTTTTCATATAGGCACAACGAGTTATTTGCTGTGGCTCACCCACTGCACTAGAAGTCTATGCGGTCTTTGCAGACAGGGTCCTTTGCCATTACCAAAACATTTGTAGAGCCCAGTGGTCCTAGGCTCTTAACAAGGTTTGCCAGCAGCTTACAGTATGACTTTGAGCAAATTAATTATGCTTCTGGTGCCTCCATTGGGCCATAATTCTGTTTGTGTTGAAGAAATCCTTAGAGTTTATAGGAAAGTGTTTGTGAAAATACGTATAAATCAAATAAGGAAAAAATATGCATGATTTCACTGTATTCTCTTGAGTAAAGTATTTCTTCATCACTTTTAATGATGGTGTCTTTGAATTTCCTTCAGTAGGCACCAGTGTAAGCTAATTTCACCAAGTGTAGATGGAAGGGTGTACACAGTTTGATGCTTTCATTACATTTATTATCCCATCTTTAATTTGCAATGTATTATAATATCATACAAGTTAAACAATAATAGTAAAACAAACTAATCGTCTTTAATTAAAGTGAATTAGATTTTGATTTTAATATATTTGATGTAGTGAGAACTGATAATGTGGAGGGTCCCAAAGGTTATTAGGGCATGTTTCTGTTAGGCCTGATGGTGTTAGTAATAATCCTCTTCCTCATAGTTCTAGACGTGAACAAATATGTCACTTCGTCAGTCTCTGTTACTCGCACTTATGCCCCTCCACAGGGGCTGCAGATTCCACAAGTTATCAGCTAATGGCGTTAAACATTAAAAATGGAAGCTTTCCTCACTCTGCGGCCTTTCAAGGCTTTGTTCTTAAGCCCCAGACACTTAGGAGTGCAGCTGCAAACTATAGGCAGAAGATTAAATTAATTTGTAACTCTTTTTTTTTTTTTGGGTCCTGAGTTACTAAATCCTCCACGTTTAATTGAAACCCTACTTCAACACGCTCTGTGTTTCTGTGTTCTGTGTTGTCAATTTAACCTCCAAACGCTTTAACACTGGTAAATTGCTGTTATATCCTTTGGATTGTTTTTAAACCATTCAGTAAGAGAACAATGAAATTGATACATGGGAAAAAAAGTAAAATCTTAGGGTAGATTTTGAGGTATTTAATATTTATTATGGTTCTTCACCAGCATAGTTTCAGATGATTTAAACTCTTTCTCTGGGACTGTGTAAATTGGTCTTGGGATGAAAACTCACCTAGGGAATTTTATGTAATCCAGTAGTTAAGTCTGATTTTTTAAAGTTTCTCTGTGTCTGAATGTTCCAAAGTGGCTGCTGCATTTCTGTAAAACGAAGGTTTAACTGCAGCGTACAATCCAAATGCAAAATCCTTAGCTGGAAATGTAATTGTGTAAAATGTGCACAAGGTAATTAAGAACAAATTTTAGAACATTTCAGACTATAAAGTTGTCCTTCAGCTAGATCACTGGCTATATTGAAAATGCTTATTTTCAATTTGCAGTTACGTGGAGAAACATAGAATATGTCTAAATTAAGAATAACAAAATCCAGTGCACATAGAATATGTCTAAATTGAGAATAACAAAATCCAGTGCTCTTCGGTAGAACTGTAAATTTAAAACTACTCCCACAGCATAGTTGATACTCTGAGTAGGAGACTTGATTACCAAAAACATGTCTTGAATTTGTGTCCTATGCTTGTTTTCTGGTTACAATGTTTGTTTTCTCTTTATCATTTATGATTTTATGGCAATAATTATTTTCATTGTCAACAAATGCCATTTTGTTGCTTTGTAAATAAATAACTTCTTCTTGTTAAAATACCAAGGTTTTTTATCATGTTATATGTTTGGCAATTGTTATGACACACATACAAATATATTTGTTGTTTAAATTATGAAATCCAACATATTCAAATACTGCTAACTGAAAAGCATTTTATAGATTATGGTTGGACAAGTCAAGGGTCAATAAAATGACACTAAGGAACAGTCCTGTTTTTAGAGTGAGATGTTAGTCGTTTACTGCTATTTAAGTATATTCCCAACTGGTAAACACTTCAGATCATTCTTTTTCTGCCTTTTATGTTATAAACATCCCACAGCAAACAGAGTCTTCAGCAGTTTGCTAAATCTTAAGTATTTGGAATTAAAGTGTACTTTTAAATTTAACATTAAATAGAATTCCTCATCTCTACCTCCACCCCCTGGCCTCAGATAAATAAAGCTTTTCCAAATCTTTTACGACATGAGCTTTTCTCCCCTCCTGGGAATGAAAAGGATATGAGACCCATTTGATGAATTGCTGGCACTTATGTGTGTCTACATTTTTCAGTATACTTAAAAAAAAAAAAAAAAAACTAGACTTAAGCTGCCTATATTTAAATGCTTCTTTTGTGAAGATGATAAAGAGAGCAGAGATTTCTGTTGGCTTAGCCCTGATCTATTCGCTTTGTTGTGATTCTTTTTTTTCTTTCCTTTAACTGTTAACCTATTTATAAATCTAAATCTACATACAAAGGTCATTGGTTGGCTGAACTTAAACCATTTTACTCAGTAAATTTAATTAAGAAAATACAGTGCAACTCATAAGCAAATGAGTTTTTTCCTAGTTTTAAACGAAACCACCCTCTTGAGTGCTGATTGCCTTGCCCGACCCCTGGTGATACAGAAACAGGCAAAATTAAAAAGGACATTAAAGCTTCATTAAATCTGAAACACATTTAGTACAGTGACATATCTGCAGGCCATTTCAGAGAAGATTACATACTCTCTTTTGTAAGTTTCCTAATTTATAATACCTTGACAATAAAAACTGGGGAAATGCAAGTAGATTAATAGACCAGTAGGGGTAAAAGATACAGAATGGCCCCAGGTCTGCCTGTGTGTGAAATATGCACTTGGAGCATATGTATTCTATCTTCCCCATAAGGATTCCGTGTTTATTTCGACTTTTGACAGCCTCATCGAGCACTCGTTTTTTGTTTTTTGTTTTTTTGAGATAGGGTCTCACTCCGTTGCCCAGTCTGGAATGCAATGGCATGCTCAAGGCTCACTGCAGCCTCTACCTCCCCAGGCTCAGAAGATCCTCTCACCCCAGCCTCCCAAGTAGCTGGGACTACAGACATGTGCCACAACACCTGTCTCATTTTTGTAGAGAACTTGTTCTTCATGCAACCATATCTACTAAGAAACTGTTTTCTTTTTTACCTCCTCCCAATAGAACTTGATAAAAAAAGTTCGAGAGCCTGGCTATATGTTTTCTTCTAGTTTTCTATAAGACAAATAGTGTAGAACATAAACACTGTAGCTGCATTAGACATAGAAGGATAGGGACATACATAGAAGGCAGGGGTCCTCTCTTGGGGCCTTAAAATGACTACTTTCAGTGCCACCCTAATAGTGCCCTTGCCTGTTTTCACTGGCATAGATCCCCAAGTCTTTCAACAGCCCAATGGTGACACTCTGTAAGAGAGGAAGTGATTGTCACCATGCTGCAATTGCAGCAGTACCTACTAGTTCAGATCAGAGAACTGTCTTCTAACTCTAAAGAGGTCAGACCTGCAGGATGTCTTACAAGCAGTCCTCCCAGGAACATAGTTAAAAGGTAGGACTGAAGTTCCACAAGATGTCAGGAAGTAACCCCGAAAGCAAAGCCAGACCCATGAATGATGAGTTCACCATTTCAAGCACTGTCACCTGTTCCAAGCAGACTGGTACACAGAGGTTCCCAGCTGACCAAACTGCGCTAAGTTTTCTCTCTGTTCTCATGCACGGCATTGTCTTACAGAACAAACAAATGACATCAGCCGTCCTTTTTTACCTTGTACAGTCATGACAGAGAGGGCCACGTGGATGAATGCATTTTCCCAAGTTGGCTGGAGCCTGGCCTCTCCATAGAACCATGACCACCTAGAACTGGAAGTTTTGTGTTGAATTGAGAAGAATTCATGTTTGTTTGTTTGTTTTCTGTATCCCACTCCCTTTTAAGCCATCCGTTTATTATTACTTAATTCTTTAAATTGCGAGAGCCAGTGATCATTGTTGGTACCTGCCAGCTAGTTGAGGTTGTGACTGTGTGTGTGGTGGGCACGTTTCCTCTGTCTTTAAGCCATGTGAACAGAATTCTTCCATGGTCCCTAATGACATGCTCAGCATATACCCAAGTGAATGGCACAATGCCTGTGGAAGGACTTGAGCTACAATGTTCTAAGTGTTTTGTAGTCATTATTAAGCTATTAGCTTTTTTTAGGTGTGAGACTCTCTTGCTGGTTTTCTAACTCCAAATGGCAGTATATGCAAAACTCATAATCCACAGATCACTGTGACGCCTGTTAAGTCGCTGCAGACTGTTGTAGATGCCTAATCCACCCACCACGGTAGACCACAGCGATTCCTCCTGAGTCAGTGTGCACACTCTGGCCAGAAACAAACCATGTTTTCAAAACGTAGAGCAAACCTACAAACCTGTATTGTGAGGAGGTGGGGTAGGGACAGAGGGTGGGAGAGCTGAGCCCCTCCCCTTTCCCTCCCGGTACACACACAACAAACATAATCACAGAAAACTTCCAAAGGGAGTTTGGCAGACGTCTACACTCTCCTTCACCGAATCCTGTGATGTTTCTGTTATGTACACTCGAAGGGATTAATGATATCCATCAAATGAAATGCTGATAGTATAGCTATATCTTGAAAATCCATACACGCATCAGTGTATATTTTGTGTACAAGATATGAGTACAAGGTAATGGAACCTAGGCATTCTAAAACATACATATATGCACATACACACACACAGGCATATGTGCAAATGCGTGTTGGCCTTTTCCACGTGTCACCTTACAAGGCCATGTTTATTCCTGTTACATCGCTGTTGTTCATATTGGTGTTAGAACTTTGATAACTTCAGCATTTTTATGTCCAAGCAACAAAATATTTAGTTGTTGTGGGTGGCTTTGGTTTTGGTAATATCCGTAGGCTATTCAAACCTTAGTCTACAAATAATTTATATGATAAACAAGCTGAGGAGTATAATTTTAAATCCAGGATAAGATGCAATACTAATAAACCGAACTAGGTATTCTGTTAATTGAAATAATTCTAAAACAATTACAAACGGGGAAATCAGAAATGTTTGAGCAGTGTTAGTGTCTTTGAAATGAGCGCAGAACTTCTCAGGGTCTAGAAAGGCAGTGTAATATGCTGGAAGGAACACTGGATGAAGTTGCACATCTTGGGGTCGGTTCCTAGGCTTCCACTCACTAACTGTTTGGGAGCTACTTCAGTGGGACTCTGGAATTTAATCTGTGAAGTGGGTTGATACTCTCTTAGATCCATTAGTTTTAAAATCCCTGATCTTGTCATTCTGCTTTGAAAGTAGTTACAAATACATGCAAATAATGTCAGGACTGAGGATGGGCCACGTTATAAAATTGCAAAGTTTTGCCACTATTTTCTTTAAATACGTTTTGGTATGTTTGTTAAATTTTATCTTTTTGGTCAGGCTCAATGGTTCACGCCCATAATCCCAGCACTTTGGGAGGCCAAGGCAGGAGATCACTCGAGGTCAGGAGTTCGAGACCAACCTGGCCAACGTGGTGGAACCCCATCGCTGCTAAAAATACAAAAATTAGCTGGGCCTGGTGGTGTGTGCCTGTAATCCCAGCTACTCGGGAGGCTGAGACAGAAGAATCGCTTGAACCCAGGAGGCAGAGGTTGCAGTGAGCCAAGATCATGCCACTGCACTCCAGTCTGGGCGACAGAGCAAGACTCCATCTCAAAAAAATGGTTTATATATTTTTGCTTTATATCAAGCCTATTGCTACTTGGATCATTTTGTTTTTACGGTGAGGATTCAAAGATCAAAATGAAGTGATCGGCCCAGAAACAGAGCAGTTTACACATCAAGCTGGACTGGAAGCTTTCAGACTTAGAGCTACAGTTGTGACTTCACAACCTTCAAGTGGCCGTTTTCCCACTAGTGGGTAGAAAAGGGATAAAAAATCTTTAACAAATGGATTAAAATAATGGCGCAGTTTTCAATTTCATAATAATGTCCATTCCCCACTTCCTACAACCCTTCATTTATACTTGTAACTGAAAATTTTGTGGGCTAGTAATAATTAGATGTTCCCATTTTACAAGACGAGAAGCAGAGAGTTTTTACATCTCTGTCTGGCAGAAACTGTCGCACACATGTAAATGTGAGTAATGCCCATACAGCCAAGAATATTACTAAGGGAAAGCACATAAGGATAATGTTTTGTTATTAGAATATTTTATCAGGGATACAACATCGTCCATTGAAAATGTCCATTCTAAATACAGCTCTTAATGTAATTACAGCCATAATTTAGCTTGTGCATTTGAGGTTGTGAGCTTTTTTATATTTGCTGGATGCAGTTCTGAAATTTAGTACTTGTCTGTCTTAAGGAGATCTGCCCTGCATGCAAATCTATAACTAGACAAATATTATTTCCTTTCCCAGCTTGCTCTTGGGAGGTTTCCATATCCTCAGGTAAGATTGTTCATTACTGCCGTTTGCCACTGTGACATTCATTCCTATGTATGAAGGTGCAAGGAGCAATTGTGAACATTTGAGCCACATACAAATAAATCTGTCCTGTTAAATTGAAAAGTGATATCTTAAAGGAGTCATTTAGAAGTCTCTATTGATTTTTTATTTTTTTTAACTCCTGATTTTTTTCTTCTTTGTTAAAGGTTGAGAGTGATCATTGTGCTTTTCCTTTGTGTGACGTTCAGGATTATTTTTTTTCCCTGGCCAATACCGTGTACACATTTTGAGGATGGAGGAGAGAGCCAGCCTTTTCTTGATACACTTTTTAAGCTCTTAAATTCACTTAAATTTTTTTGAGTTAAAAGGTTAAGACAAACAGTAAAAGCATCTAATCTAGGTCATTATTTGCTAGGGAAATAGATGAGGTGCCAATTTTATGAGTATAATTTTGAACATATTCTTTAAAAATGTTTTGCTCCTTCCTGTCTACATTTCTAAGAAAACAAAACGGTTCATTATACTAGTATTGCTGACTGCAATCTTTATTAAAATTTCTTTAAGATTTTTATTATAGAAGCGTACTAGCACTTAAAATATAAAGCTATTTTGTGGTTTGAAATGATTCCCCAGTGTGTGGAGAGAAATAAGTGAAATGTCTAGAGGGATGAAAGATGAATGGTTTGACTGTTTTCCTCTGGTGGATGTTCACTGCTTTTCTGGCATCTTGGTCTGTACAGGCCAAAGTGCCTGGAGGCATGTCTGATTTAAAGGTGGTGTTGGTCTCTGCTCTTTAAGCATCTATTAACTTGCTATTATTATGCAAATAAGTATTGTATTACACATACTAATTTATGCATGGTTAGATTATGCAGATGCATCACAAACATGGTTATTGAATAATAGGATGGGGCTCATTCTCTCTACCATCTTTATAAGCAGTTCTAAGCAAATTCTCCTGGCACCCATGTGGACATTTAAAGACCTTTTACTCAAGGAAATGTCTCTTTTGGATTTTGCTTTCATGGTTAAAGCCATTAGATAAGTGGAAGAGAAATTGTCCAAGTTCTTAGGTTCAAGAGTGTTAGTCTCACTTTTGAAATTCGTAGACTTTTTTGTTTAAATGTAATCTTTTCCTTATAGAAGAAATCTAAAATGCAGTTGCTTGGCATGTGTGCTAGCATTTAGTGAGATTTTAGTGTGTGTAGCCTTGCTGCTTATCTCTAGGTAGCCCATCAAATTAAAATCACATTTTCAGGATTTATAGCTCATTAGAATATTTATCTTGGTAAGCTTCTTAGGCTGTCAGTAATTTTTAAACAATTCAGTTTGGCCAATTTGTGAAATCCCCTAAAATTTTGAAAATGAACACACAAACCCTATACAATATGTTTCTCAAACAAATCTTGGTAGAAAACTTATAAGCCATCTAGTAAAAGTTCCAAAGGTTGAGAATGTACTGATATTCTTGAGATTCCTAATATCTAGAGTAATCAGTCAGTGAGATTTGATGGGTGATGTGTCTAAGAAATGGATTGCCATCGCATTTGACAAGTGAAGCTCATGAAGGCTGTGGTCGAATTTGAGAAGAGGCTATCTACCTTTGTAGTATGGTTTTCCTGAATATCAAAATATATCTTTACTTGATCAGTCAAGTGGAAGTTGGAAAATTCTAATACTGTGCTCAGCTCCCTAGTTAGCAACAACCTTTATGCCAGCGTGGGGGGAAAACACACTGTATTCCTTGAATCACGATAGATAAAGCAGCTTTGATGCCATTAGGCCTATTTCCCAAGTCTTTCAACAGAAGTTTGGGTGCGTCGTTGCTAGAACCACTAATGACTTTTGGTGCAGTTGGCATGTATTTTACAGGCTGGTACTATAAGCTGAAGATTGGGAAAGGATACTTTATAAACGCCTTTCCTGCCGTCCCTTTTGCCTTCAAACAAAGCATATGAAGAAAAATGTCTATTTTTATAGTGTCACAGAGGCAGAGTTATGGAAAAGCATTCTCTTTGGCCCACATTATGTCATTTGAACTACCCACTCTGTGAAATAGCCTCCCCTCATAAATTGGACAAACAGAATGGCTGAGTTGCTCACTGTTAGACTGTGGCTGGTTTGCTTTCTTTGACTCCCAAGTGGAGTAGGCAGGAATGAATCATAGACTGTCAGAGTTGGCAGGATCTTAGACATCATCAAATGGAACTTCTCCACAATGTCTCCGAAAAACAAACAGCCACACTGCTTGAACACCTCCAGTGACAAGAAACTCACTACCTTAGAAAGCATCTGTAGGGTCAAAGCAATGTTCTATTTATGAAGTTGAGAACTATCTCATCCTAAGTGTCACTCACTAGTCTGGTCCTAGAAACATGAAAGCCTTTCATATATCCTTCAGATCTAGGGCTAGGGACAGTGCCAGGGAATTTCTCCTGTGAACCCAAAGTCTGATCAGGGCATTAGACCTGAGCTCTTTTCATTAGTGGCAAATTGAGAGGAGTGGCCTATAGGAAGGAGCTCTGGACCAGGAGCCAGAAAATTAGAATTAGAATTAGGTGCGACCACAGTCTTGCCACAGGCCTTAATTGTTGCTTTGTAACTCTGAGGTGTCAGTTTCCTCATCTCTAACATGAGGATTCTAACGCCTACCTTTCCTCTCTGTTTAAAGGAGGTATGCTGATCAAATGAGACTATGGATATGAAATTACTCTGCAAAGTACAAAGGGCCACCTGCCTGGATCTAATGTTGGGCTGCAGCACAGAACAGAATTTCCCAACTATCAACCATAGGTTGTAAAATAATGTTCTTAGCAACATGCCAGCCACAACTGGAGCAGAGTATAAAATGAGCAGAGGGTAAAGCTGGGAGGAGGGGCCAGCTTCAAGACTTGTCTTTCCCCCAGCTCAGCATCAGTGCTGCTGACAGCGTCATTAGCAGCCCCTCTTCCTGCTGGTGACACAGTATGTATCCCGTGGGGGATCAGAGAGGGAGGAGTGTTGGGAGGATACTAGGAAGAGTCAGTGCCGTGGGAGCAGCATAAAGGTTAAAGGGCCAGGTTTTCGTTGAGATAATGTTTTTGTTGAGATAGCCATTCTATATGAGTTTCATTGTTTTGTGGGTCAGGTGTTTGTTATCTGAAAACACTATCTCTTTTAGTTTCCTTCAGGCCTTAGGGTTGTATAACTTCATGGGCATGCAGTGTAGGGTTCTAAAGAAAAAAACAAGACTGAGAGCACCGTCTTAGTACTACTGCCTATAATAAGAAAAACAATGGTGTCTTGGCTTCACCTAGCACCCTTCCCACACAGGGCTCCAGACTCAGGCTGTTAACCTGCCTCAGACTGTACATTCTACCTGCAGGGACTTACTTCCAGCCTCTGGGTGAGCCATCTCAGGCTCAGAGCGGCGAAATACCTTGCCTTAGGCAGGAATGGGTACAGTTAGGTCTAGGACTTGCAGGAAATAAGCCAACTGACTGGCTCTTGAGCCTCCTAATTCGTTTGGCTATTCATACCCCTGTTCTCCTTCTCACTCTGCCCCACGACTCTTCTCCTAGTTTGCCTTCTCTGCCTTAGCGAGACCTCTTCTGTAGATGAGAAATGCTGAACATTGAAGGTTTGTGCCATTGTGGATGGTGACAAGACCGTTCCCCAGATTCCTCTTGCTTTTCTTACCATGTATTTAGCAGAGTAATGGGAGATCCAGAGGGCCCCAGAGCCCTCACTGACCCCAGTGCCATTAAATTCTGGGTGCTTGTGAAGCATATTCTGCAATAGGATAATGAAAAATTGCATTTTTAAATGTCTTGCAAACAGTTTCTCAGTTTCTGAAACAATTTAGCTTTAATAGTAATCTGGAAAGATGTGAAGGTCTAGACAAGGATTGGAGCTGCCGATAGTTAATCATGTAGATCCAAATTCAGTTGACTTAAAAAACATAATGGTGGGCAATGGTTTGTTTAATGACACCATAATTTAGGAGAAATGAAAAGGATTGCCTGCTAAAAACTGTCATCCTTCATTCAAACTTTACAACAGTGCCCTGCATTAGGATGATAGCAAATCCATTAAGGAGACTTCTCAGGGGATGTATCAGCTCTGGCACTGGAAAATTTGGCAAGCAAGATGCCACAGGAAAGTGAAGATAATACAGACACAAATGTATTTAAAGTACTTTTGCATGTATAAAAATACTGTTTTTCTTTTGGCTACAATTCCTGATCTTGGTTAATAAATTACATCAAAATGACCTGAAGTTAAAAAAAGGGAAGAAATCTGAGCAAATAGTGCCCCTGGTATTGTAAAGCTTTGGATGTTTTCACAGCCCATTAATTTATTACTTCTCTTTCTTCATCTTTAAATTTCATTTTTTTTTTCAAAAATTCTGACTCCCTGCTGCTACAGTGATTTTCATCTTGTTGTTAATTTTCCCTGCTCCATATGGAGCTCCAGACATTTCACCTGGAGGCTGTACTAGATTTTGCTGTAGTGATCGTACTTCCGGAGGCCAAAACTGTCATTTAGGGTTCCTGGTGCATCTGTCTGCGCCAGGCTTTTCACTGGCATGGGAGAGTGTGAATAACAAATTGGATGCACCTGAGATTCGGATGATTAGTGTGTTTTGTGAGTCTCCACGACTTGTAAGCAGATAGCTCTGCGGGGAGGGGGCTCAACAGCGACTGTGGGTGAATCTGTACTCACACCTTACATTTGGGGCTTTGCAAGGGAGGTGCAAACATCCTAGGCAGTCTGAGTGCAGAGAGAGTAACAAATATTTCATCCTGCCTTGTCATTGATTAGAAAAGAGCCTTTAATTTCATTTCACCCCATGTTGTGATTAATTTGCATTCTTTGTCAGAAGTTAATGGAGTTTTTTATGGTTCACTCTGAAATCCTTGAAGACATCAGACTTGATCTGATGTTTATACAACCGCCAGCGGAATTTTTTCGTTTGATTGATGGCAAGCTTGATGTTATTCCAAACGGCTTTTTAAGCTGTTTTTAAGAATTATTTGAATAAAATGCAAGCAAGATATTCTTGTAATGATCAAGTTTATCTGTTAAAAATCTGTTTCAAATAAGATGATAAGTAGTAAAAAAGGATCAAAAAGATAAAAGAAGAAATAGTGAATAGTGATGTTATTTGTTAAAAATATAAGGATAGCATTCAAATAAATTACTGCAGTATATGGAAAAGATCACTTTTATTGGAAAAAAATACCATTATCTGGCCAAATAGAATAATTAGGACTAGCGTAAAAGGAACGTTCGAATCTTTGGGATCAGAAACTTTTACTACCAGTTGGCTAATTCTCATTTATTCTGCCAGCTTTTGCCACCAGTGTACAAAATGAGATCTACTGTTCTTAACTGAAGGAGACAGGGCTGTCAGGCCTGTTAGCTGAACAAAATGATGACATATTGCTTGTCTCAAGGAGGCATTCTTAAATCCCAATACAAGTTAAACGTAGGTAGATAATAAGTGAAAGATATGCATTCTTAATGACAGAACGACTGGCACCTTCCACAAGGTAGTTCAGAACTAAAAATATCCTGTTGTTAAAACCAAGATACTTCTGTCCTCCTTGGGTAAGAGAAATGTGTGTTCACCCCCTATATACTGCATATCAAACTTACCCAAGAGAACGAGAGGAGCTGGGGGTGGCATTTGCTTCAGAACCTCCTGCTATTAACCAGGGACACACATTTTGCAAATGCCTTTTGATTACCAATAGCATGTGTTTGATTTGGGAGCTCTGTTTTGTTTCAGCAGATTCTCGTTTTGCTGTGACTGCTGCTAGTGAGACTTACTCAGAGGTCAAAAAGCTACTTATCTGAGCACTTTCATTTAAAACCAATTAATTTATTTGCTGCATCTGAAAGTTTGCTAAATAATTGGGTAGTTTTAATTGAAGTTACTGCTTTCTGATCCTTGTATTAACATGATCTGAGGTCCTTTTTATTTTATGCAATCCATATTATTGACCAGATTTGCCCTGTTTTCATTTAAATGTAAGCAGCTTGTCAACGAGAAAATATTTTGTTTAACTTGGCTTGGAAACGTGCTATTTAATGTGTTTTGTTTTTTTCAATTGACAGACTGTCTTTTAAACATTCATTTATTTTGTAGTAATAAATTGTGCTCTGGATAGAGTATGTGTTTCATAATAGAGTAGAAAGCATATGTTCTTAAAGCTATTCAGAAACATTAAACACTTTTCAAATGCTAACGTTGAAGTACTAGAGCTTTCAATTTTGTTTGTGTTTTAAAAGGCTTTGACTGGTATATTGTTACTAATCCTAATGTTGATTGTTTAATATTGTTTTATATTCGATGTTAAATTTAGACCACAGATATCATTATCTTATTTATCTTTACTCGTCACGCCTGGAATTGCAAAATACCTAAAAGTGTGCACTCTTTGAAAAGAGGTTGCATAGACCTCTTCTGTTGTATAAACTATCCTTTGTTGTATAAACTTTTTGAAGTTGGGAACATCAAGGATTTAAGTACATTTTTAAATATATAGTTTTTTGTGTATGAGGTCTCTTATCAAGGAAAAAAGTAGCAATGAGTAATCACCCCAAACTTCAGGTACTCACCTTTAATTTGCAAGAGTTTAAAGGAGCACTATCCGTGCAATTTTTTTCATAAATAGACATCTAGCCTATGTGTTTTAATTCATTTTGTTTTTGTCCTCACTATTTAGGATATAGACATTTAAAATATCCTGATATTTGAAGTATAAAATCAGATGCATAGTCCATAAAATGCGGAGATGAAATTTAAGTGACCCGAAGATGTTCACTTATACACATTTGCTTCTTCCTAGGAATTTTTAAATTGCCAATGTCACATTCTTCCCCTTATCCATTGTATACTTATCAAGAAGGCTTATTATTTTATTTGCTTAGTTTATGCCAAAGACAGGAGGTGGGTTTCTAGTATGTCCTTAAAATAGAGCAGAAATGGAAGAGAAATCATCCCCAAAGTGTGGGTAGCTTAGAAATGTGAAATTCTTCATGAGAGATAAATTACTTGTTAATACGTCAATTGAGATATCTGTACTTAGCCAGTTAGGTTCATGATTCCTGTGTTGTTTGAAAGTACTTAACCTCATGTTGGTTTTATTCTATAGTACCTTCTAAACTGCTGTATGACACATATCACAATTCAATTCAACATTGTTTGTCACTGAGCACCTAGTCTGTGCCTAAGCACTAGGAGCACAAAAATGAAACTGATATGGTCTTTGCTCTCAAAAGAGTCCTGTCCAGTTGGAAGAAAAACATAAAACTGATGGCAGTTGATATAAAAGGAGTCCTCCAGGAGATGGGATGCCCTGGCCTCACGAGGAAAAGGGAACGGACAGCTTACTTCAGGAAGCCAAGAAGGTTTCCGAGTAGATAGCTGATGCTTGAGCCGAGGCTCTGAGGCAAGTAAGATGATTCCTTTACAATTTTTAAATAATCAGTTTAGCCCAGAAATAAAATGGAAAATTAAAGTAATGAACTTGGACACCAAGTCATAATAATGAACTCGGTGTCTGGTCTGCCTTTCATGTGGCAGCTTTGCTATGATCTCTCCCTCTTAGGCTCTGTGGTCCAGGAGGCCTTCCACTTCTCTCCCTTTGCAGGAAGCATGCGAAAGGATGTGCTAGATACTCAAGTCCAAATGAGGCCCATCTGCTAAAAGATAAGGGTCTAAAACAGCGTATTCTTTTCGGTGTCCTTCCAGACTTGAAGAGTACTACTGTTGGTACTTTCATTTCCCTAACAGTTTAGCAATTCTCCTAGGTAACTTTTAAAGTTACAGTGGGAAGGAAGGAAGAAAAGGGAGAGGAGCATGGTAGAGGGGAGGTAATGTGTCAGGATAGAGATGGCGGGTAGAGCAGGGACCAGATAAAGAAATTGGGTTTGAGAATTTTGTGAATCCCCTTTACATGACTGGGGCTAATCTGAGGCTGGCAGTCATTGCATTTTAAGGTCTCTGCCCCTGAGGACAGTTGGCACATGCCCCTGAGGGTTCCCTGCCACCCTTTATGAATTTGGCTTGGTATATCACAGGGCGTTTTCTAGACTGCTGGGGAGGAATTGTCATGATCAAATGGACTAATGCCTAAGGGAGCATTTTGAAAAATATAAGGTGGTAAACAAGAGCTGGGTAATATTAGTTTTATTTATATTTCCAGAAAGTTCTTTAGGGATTTACCTATGTAACTCTGAAAATATATGACCATGTCTCACATCAGGTAGGACTAAAATGAATTATTTTTCTGATCCCACAAGAGCCTTCCTTTACAGTCTTTTTTGAGTTACAATTTATCATTCACAATCACCATGATAATGTATAGAATTATACACAGAATCTCGTCATTTTTAGTTCAGTAACTGGGGACCATGATTCCCTTACAATTTTTAAATAATCAGTTTAGCCCAGAAATAGAATTGAAGGTTAAAGTAATGAACTTGGTGTCCAGTCCGGCTTTCCCGTGGCAGTTTTGCTATTATCTCTCCCTCTTAAGCTCTGCGGTCCAGCAGGCCGTTCACTTCTCTCCCTTTGCTTTTACTGATGGAGTCTGCTACTTTATGGAATCCTAGGATTTCAGGATGCAAAGAGATCTTACAGTGATCTAGTCCAACTCTTAGATTACAGAGGAGGAAAACGGGAGTCCACAGCCATTGAATGACTCATGACTACCAGGTATTCAGCAACAGGGTCGGACTGTCTCCCACTCATAGTGCAGTGGTCTTTTTACTCTAGAGGGATAGTGGGGGAGAAAGGAATCCAGAGATTTTGAGCCTAAATGGCCATCCTTATTTTACATACCCATCCACTGAAGTACTGCCTCCAACTGGTGTGTCTGCAGAGATGCAAATTACTGTCCCAGGATGTTCCCTTCCTGCCAGGTAATTGCTGGCTGGCTATGGATCCCTGGGGGAACAGTGGTCCTCAACACCATTAGTAGCAGCAGCAACAGACAAAGACATCACCTTTTATTATACTCCAGTGTTTTACTTATCAGCATTCGGTATGGAAAACTTGGGTAGATTTGGGGATAGAGGCTCATTGGCATCCAAGTTAAAAAGGGGACAGACCTGGCCGAGCTTTGTTTGAGCACAGATTACTTTTTAGATGTTTAGCAGTTCTGGATTAATGCTTGAGGGGGTTGGGAATTTTTCCTCAACTAAAATGTTAATGATGCTAAGAACCCAACCCTCTTTAGTGCCAATAAAACAGATGAGCTAAGTTCATTGAAAAATCAATGAGTTGCCTAAAAGGAGCAAAGAGCTGGTTCGATTTAGGACTGGAGATTGCCAGGACACACCAGGTGGAAAGAGGGTCCCAGAGACCGCTAGGAGCCAGGAAAGGAGGCAGTTGTCTGTTTATGCACAGAGCCAAGGTGTCATCTCCAAGGAATTTCGGGAAACCAAGGCAGCCAGTTGGAACCAAGTGTGGACTGTTAGGCTGCACACATCAAGGTCTGCAGATGGTGACCACTGGGAGGAGAAGGAAAGAACAGCTTGGGGAACAGAATAGTCTTTTTTTCTTGTTTATTTAATTTAATTTAATTTAATTTTTTGAGAAAGTCTTACTCTGTCATCCAGGCTGGAGTGCAGTGGCATGATCTTGGCTCACTGCAACCTGCGCCTCCCGGGTTCAAGCAATTCTCCTGCCTCAGCCTCCCAAGTAGCTAGGATTACAGGAGTGCGCCACTACACCCAGCTAATTTTTGTATTTTTAGTAGAGACAAGATTTCGCCATGTTGGCTAGGCTGGTCTTGAACTTCGGACCTCAGGTGATCTGCCTGCCTCTGTCTCGGCCTCCCAAAGTGTTAGGATTACTGGCATGAGCCATTGCACTTGGCCCAGAATAGTCTTATGAGAGAAGAAGCTGTTGGCCTACAGGTTCCGAGGAGGAAAGACCAAAAGTGAAGCTTGTTTGCTTTGTTTAATGAAGCTTGAACAATTATTTTTCTGATCCCACAAGAGCCTTTCTTTACAGTCTTTCTTTTTTGAGTTATAACTTATCATTCACAACCACCATCATAATATATAGAATTATATATTCTGTGTATATCCTCCCAAGTAGTTTTCTGTTCAGAAACAAGTTGTAGAGAGCACTCTTCTGAGCGTAAGGCATGAGGAGACCTGGACTCTAGGCCTAGTTGATAAAATCCTGTAGACAAAAAGTTCCTGGCCAAAGGCCTCCTTTCAGGCCCTGCTCTTTGGATAGCCCTCTGCCTTCTTCGTAGCCAGGCAGCTGGAAACACTCAGTGACTCAGGGCAGAGGACATGGGAGGCAACAGATGAGACACCCGACAAGTGATAAATTAAGTCACTGACAGTATGTGATTTCCAGCCAAACACACACAGAGCTAACCTGAGTTCCGGTCTTGGCCTTTCTTATCAGTTGTTTAACCTTCTTTTTGGACCTCAGCCTCCTCACCTGGAAGATGATGGAAGTGCCCTAGGTTAGTGATTTGCAGAGCTGGGGGTAGACAGTGCATAGAGGAGATGGGGATCCACACACCCAGGCATGTGCACACAGCCACACAATCAGCTCTGCTATCTGTTAATTTTTAAATGCATCTAAGTAATCTTACTTGAACTAAGGGTTATTTGGTAAATAGAGTCTGAAAAATGCTGGACAGGATACCTCTGTGGTCTGTTTTCATCTTGCGTGAGCAGCTTCCTCCTGTTCATGCCTTCAACCCTCTTCCTCACACCATCTCCCCCTGAGTATTTCCTTGGAGTTTACTGAAACTTGATTGTACATATATCAAAATACAGGAGGTGTGAAGTAAAACTGAATCAAATATCAATCTTTGGAGCCAGCTGTGTTGACTCACACCCGTATTCCTAGCACTTTGGGAGACTGAGGCAGGAGAATCACTTGAGCCCAGGAGTTTGAGGCCAGCCTGGACAACACAGGGAGACCCTGTCTCTACAAAAAATTTAAAAGTCAGCTGGGTGTGGTGGCACATGCCTGTAGTCCCAGCTACAGGAGGCTGAGGAGGGAGGATCACTTGCATCCAGGAGGTCCAGGCGGTAACAAGCCATGATTCGCTTTGGTCAACACAGTGAGACCCTATCTCAATATATATATATATATATATATATATATATCTCAAACTTTATCCAGTTCTTTCTTGATTCTTTACTTATTTTGTTTAAATCTATTTTGAATTTCATTTACAGTCAAGCCAATAGGATACATGTTAATTCACAAGATTATATGTGACCATATAGATAGATAGATAGATAGAATTGTTTTTTTTTTTTTTTTTTTTTGAGGTAGAGTATCACTCTGTCACCCAGGCTGGAGTACAATGGCTCAATCTTGGCTTACTGCAACCTCCACCTCCCAGGTTCAAGCGATTGTCCTGCCTCAGCCTCCCAAGTAGCTGGGACTACAGGCATGTGCCACCACACCCAGCTAATTTTTTATTTTTAGTAGAGATGGGATTTCACCATATTGACCAGGCTGATCTCAAACTCCTGACCTCAGTTGATCCACCCACCTCGGCCTCACAAAGTGCTGGGATTATAGGTATGAGCCACTGTACCCAGCCAATTTTAAGATTCTTTCGCTCTTTATCCCATATGAATCATGTATTGGCTGCAATTATAGCTGATCTCAAAGTCTCAGTAGGCCACACCCAAATATATCATGGTAAAAAAAATCTTCACTGACATGTGGAACCTGAACCGATGCAGTAACCTTTCTTACAATGCCTAGAAACATCACCACGTGGTGCGGAGCTTGAGGGGTTGGAAGGAAAGGGGAAAGCTGTCTCCGAAATCTATAGAGCCCTCAAGGAAGAAAGCAAAACCCTAGAGAGTTGTATTTTGTTCACATACTGAGTGACTTTTAAAGGAGGGCAAGCCCTGTGCTTCAATCTTAGCCCTTCTACTAGATTTGAGGAAACTTTTATAAGTCACTCATTTCTGTGGGCCAGCAGTTGTATTCTATCCACCTTTTGGGTCCTAGAGTCTAGTACAGCACCTGGCACAGCATAAGGACTTAATAAACATATATGAAATCAGTAAAGTAATTATGTAGCCCAAGTTTACTTTTTACACTTTGACAAAGCAAATTTTGTGATCAGAGGGAAGCAAGGACACAAATTCTGCAGCTCTACATCAATTGTTTTGTCCCCTTTCTTTTCTCCACGTGCCGTCCTCCCACTCTACCCTCCCCGCTTGAATACCTGAGCATAACACCTTCTCAGGAGATGTGACAACTTGTCTTCAGACTTTGCGGGTTCTCATGTCAGAGAAGATGTAGATTTGTACGGTCAGAAGGATAGAAGTGGGGCAAGGGATGGAGGGCACAGTCAGAAGACAGTAAGCTTCCCTTCACGAGATGTATTCAGACAGAAGCCCCATCAGCAGGAGTGCAGTGAAGGAGGGATTTAAGGATTAGGTAGGGATGAGGAGCCAGATTGGATTTTAACATCTTTAAGATTTTTTTCAGACCCCAGGAGCCTATGATTCCACTTCAGCATTAGGCAGGCCTCTTCTCAGCCAAGCAAATAAAAGGGAAGAAGTAACAGAATCTTTTTCAGACTCTACAGATTCTGTAATTGGTTTTATCATTCACTCATTTTGACTCTCAAATACTCTGTCAGTATGAAACATGTCAGAAATAGAAGAGTACAGGGCCAGGTGCAGTGTCTCATGCCTGTAATCGTAGCACTTTGGGAGACTAAGGCGGGTGGATCACTTGAGGTCAAGTTCGAGACCAGCCTGGGCAACATGGTAAAGCCCCATCTCTACAAAAAATACACACACAGAAAATAGCCGAAGTGGTGGGCACACACCTGTAGTCCCAGGTACTCAGGAGGCGGAGGTGGGAGGATCACTTGAGTCCAGGGAGGTCAAGGCTGCAGTGAGCTACGATTACACCACTGCACTCCATCCTGAGCAATAGAGTGAGACCCTATCTCAAAAAAAAAAAAGTGTTTCCTTTTCAGTCTCAGACTTATATACTTCTCTGTTTTCTCTCAGTAGAGCCAGTTGTGTGATATGGCTATCCAAAATGTGAATGCATGGCTGGGTGTGGTGGGTCATCCCTGCAATCCCAGCACTTTGGGAGGCCAAGACAGGTGGATCACTTGAGGCGAGCAGTTCAAGACCAGCCTGGCCAACATAGCAAAACCCCATCTCTACTAAAAACACAAAAATTAGCCAGACATGGAGGTACATGCCTGTAATCGCAGCTACTCGAGGTTGGAGAATCACTTGAACCCAGGAGGTGGAGATTGCAGTGAGTTGAGATTGCACCACTGCACTCCAGCCTGGGTGACAGAGTCAGACTCCATCTCAAAAAAAAAAAAAAAGTGAATGCACTTTTCGCTGCCTTGAGTCTCAGTTGTCTAGTGCATTGGGTCTAAAACAGGGTGATCTAAGCCTGTCAGTCTGAGGTCTGGATTCAGGTGTGGGTGTCATACTTTATGAGGAACATACACATATGGAAACACATTCAGAGAAAGGTGACTGTGGTGGTGGAGAATGGGAAAACATCATGCCTGGGTTCTTCAGGCAGCCTTCAGGTTCAGGTAAGAGAAAACTCAAAGGAGCCTTAACCACAAGGGGAAATGACTGGACTGCATGACTGAAAAGCCTGGTCTTGCTTGCTGGTTTTAGCTAGAACTTGGTTCAGCAAGTCACATTTGGTTCTCTCCTTAGTGGGCTGCTTCCTTCACAGACCGAGATGGCTCTTGGCTTCCTGGAGCGACCCACTTCCTGTGGGGAACAGCAGGTCTCTTTTCCTCACAGGACACCAAAGGCCTGAGGCTGCAGTTTGATTGGACCAGTTCAGCTTCCTGTGCCCTGGGGGTTTAGATGTTGCTGACTAATTTAGGCCTGAACCACCTTCCATACCCTAGAGCTGCGGGTGGAAGTCTGTTCCTCTGGAACACACGGGCTTCTTAGGGCCGGGGGAGTATTGTTGGAGTATCCTTAGTAACAAAGGGGAAGAGGATAGAGGGCAACCAAAATGCCAACTGATCATAAGGAAGAAAACAGGGATGTTTATTCAAGAAAGAGCATTGTGGAGACATGACCACTCTCTTCAAATATGTAAAGAGCTGTTCCTAAACTTACTTCTCATAGCTCCAGATCATGGGCACATTTTACAGGAAGACATACTTGGATTCAGAATAAGAAAGAACTTTCGTTTTTTTTTTGAAATGGAGTCTCACTCTGTCGCCCAGGCTAGAGTGCAGTGGCACAGTCTCGGCTCACTGCAACCTCCACCTCCCTGGTTCAAGCAGTTCTCATGCCTCAGCCTCCCAAGTAGCTAGGACTACTGGCACATGCCACCATGCCCGGCTAATTTTTGTATTTTTAGTAGAGACGGGGGTTTCACCATATTGGCCAGGCTGATGTTGAACTCCTGACCTCAGGTGATCCACCTGCCTTGGCCTCCCAAAGTGCAGGGATTACAGGCGTGAGTCACCTGGCCCAGCCAAGAAAGAACTGTCTAACAACTTAATTTCCCCAAAAGAGAATCACTGGAATCTCATCATTGGAAGTCTTCTAGCAAAGACAGAATGCCTATCTGTTTGGAATATTGTAAATTTCTACATTAGGCAAAGAATTGTGCTGGGTGACCTCCAACATCACGTGGAGGATTTAAGCTAAGAGAGATGCAAACTAAACAAAAGCTCTGGAAAAACCCTCTGACATTTTGAAACATTAAAATGTTGCTGTAGCAGATTTATTTCACCACAAATAGCAGAGTAGTCTAAAGGGCCTTTGTCAGAAAAAGCAACAGCTTCTTCCCCAGCTGCCCTTCTCCCCGTCTCCGCACACAACTAGTGTTCTTAGATTGGATTCTGAAATAAGGCCACCCGTTTTTGGGACAAAGACAGGAGAAAGGTTTGATATGGCAAATGTCTAAAATCTTCTTCAAAAGGAAGGTACTTAATGGACTCTGTGGCCAGACCTTGTACCATCAGGAAAAAAGTTTTATAATTCACATCAATCATTTTAAATTACAATTCTAAGCCCCTGTTTTCCTTACAAAATTCAAGTCTAAAAATTAAAATGTGCAATTACCAAGAGGAGGATTTACTATGGCTCTTATACACCTACGTGGGGTGGGACATGAGCTGTGTCAATTTTAAGTACACAAAAGATAAAATAGTATAAACTGGGAGCCAGGTCCTTTTTTTTTTTCCTGTTCACTGACTGGCAGACCCAGCAAATGAATAATGTTTCGCTGTACCTTGATGCTGCAGCTGTTGTATTTTGTGTGAAAATGCGTTGTCCTTGATACTCAGAAAGCAGTGAGAGCCACGTAAACTCATTTATGGCTGTGATGATTTTCTGTCTGGTGCCATCAGAGCTGTGCCCTCCTCTAGGCATCATAAAGCCTTTCTGTCCCACCTAGCTGCTTGCTAGATTCAGGGATATCTAGTTTTTGCTTTTCAAAACTGATCACTCCTGAATACAGCACCCCAGCTGGAGTCTGAGATGTAGCCAGAGACAAGGTGTCAGTGAGTAGATCTTGGAATGTGAGAATCATTGGTTCCTTTTTATAGTCTATTCAATAGCTGCCTGCTGAATCCTCTTGGGACTGTTTTTGAGGTCCTGTGAAGATATGCTAATAGACCCACAGACATGATAAGAACTTCAGCAAGGACCAAGGCTGACGAGCAGACGCTGATGAACACGAGTGAATTATAACTGTTCACCTTAAATTATTGGAAGTGGTATATATTACCCATTTTTTTTTTTTGTCTTTTAATGCTTTCAGTATCTTCACACATCAGTTTGCCGAAAGTCCCATTTGTAGTTACGCAGAGTAAATTTTGTTCTCTTCCTTAAAAAAAAAAAAAAAGTCATGTGTTTGGGAACTCTTTAAGTTAGTGATACTAGGCAATGTATATAAAGGCTTATCGTGTAGAAGTGGTTTTGTTTTTCTCGTTGAAGGCTTTTTGAGATATGGACACTTTGCTTTTGTAAGTTATAATGGATTGGAGGTGGTATGTTCCTAAGTTTTAGTACGCAGCACAGTGTCACATCAAATTAGATTGATTGCTGGTACCATTTCTCCCTTGGGTAGGAAAAACAAACATGTCTCCTGAATGGGAAGCTCTGACTTCAAGGACTCTTTGGGCTTCTCTGGCTCATTCCTTCACTTTGTAGACAACAGGCAAAGCCCCATTGAAGGGAGGGGGCTTCTGGGGACCCTGGGGATCTGACTGGAATCCAGGGGTCTTTCTCACTTCAAAGTTCATGCGTTTTCCTCACAGTGGGCAGCCTCCTAACCTAGCTGTCAGCGTCAGGCCAGGCACTATCTATGACTTTGGGTGCTGCTCCCCTCTGAGCCTCAGTTTCCCTAAAGCAAAGTGACTAGATTGAACTACATCATCTCTGGGATTCCTTCCTTTCATAAATACTTTAGATCATAATTGATTTAGAATATGAATGTCTCAGTTTCCCATAATCCCTGTTTATATTTAGCCAGGGTTATAGCTTAATGCATCTGATTTGAAAAGAGAGTCTTTGCAAAATAGTCACAGCTCCTAAAATATGAAGGTTTTTTTAAAAAAATAAAGAGCTCAACATGAAAGCTAGAATGTGATGCCAGTAGCACAACAAATGAAAATGCTATTCTTTAAAAATTCCAACCGTGTGATTTAATTTTATATTTCTTCTTTCTATTTAAGAGAAAATAATACAAGCTTGAGAAGCAGTAAACATGTAAAGAGAAAATTTGTCAACTGATATTGGAAGATCTGACCTAGGTCACACATAAATCTTCCGGACAAGGAGCTGCAGGGCAGGCCATAATTTCAGAGAGTAAAAGAGAAAACGAAAGCTGTAGCTGGTGTCTTCTCTAAGTTGCAGAGGTGGATTCGTTTTAGTTTTCTGATTGTGCCTCTGAATATAACGTAAAAGGGGCTGGTAGCAAGATCTGTTTTACCATTGTACGTAAAAAGTTCCTCTACAGGGAGCGAAGCATAAAGTGAGACTTCCAGAATTGCTTTTTATCACCAGAGCCATTGACTAAATAGTTGAGGCCCCACAGGCAAACTTTTACATTGGCAATTTCCTTTCCAGCATCATTTTTCACAGTCATAAGTCATGTTATGAGAGTTTTCTAATTGCTAACTGGGTGGTCCTTGTAAGGAAGTATATATGATAAATGTTAGTATAATAATACCAAGACCTAACTGATACTTGTGGCTGCCTTTATGAAGTCATTCTTCCCCATTTAAACACGTAAGAGTCTGTCTTACATCAGAATGAGACATAACTATCCCAATAGTGTGGTTTTAAATCTTGGATCTAACAGCTAATGCAAGAAAAATCTATGCCCAGAAAAGGGAAGAGGTTCATCTAATTCATCTATCAAAATGCTGCTACTTCCAGAGACTGATTAACCAATTGTGTGACTGGAACAATTATTGTTCTCTCTCTCATTGTCCCAAAGTACTAGTTAGACATAGAAAACACTCAACACACCCAAAATGTATAAGCAGGAATGTGGGCTTGGACAAGTTAGTTACAAACAGCATTTCATATGTTGCGAGGTGCAGGCGGTACATCAGCCCTAACAATGTTATTGTGTTCCTCTGAACTCTGCTCTCACAGCTAAGCATTGGGAAGGCAGACCCAGAATAAAGATAGGCATTCACAAAGCCAGCATTTTATATTGAGGACCCTTGGTTCCACTTTTAATGTGCTGTAAAACTAGGGGCTTCACTTTTTCGTGAACTGTGTGCAAAAGCAGAGGCAGTGACTGGAGGGTGACTGTTTGATCTGTTTTATGGTTGCTGTGCCTATACAGTAATGTCATGTTGAAAAAGGTAAACAACAAAGAGTTTCACAGTGAAAAATATGCCTAATATAAATACAGCCAAGTACATGGCAGTTCAGAATTTTAAAAATATGACTGTGGCATTAGATTTTCTGGTGGAATTAACAGAGGAACAGAATACAGCCTTTATGGCAATATATCTGAGACAGAAAAAGGAGATAATAGATCTAACTCTGTGGTCTGTGTGGCATTCATATAAAGAAAAGCACAGTAGCTTTATTTAATTGAGAAAATGAATCAATTACAATGATGTTGTATCATCAAATTCTGATGAAATAGAAGATATAAGTCACTGCATTGTGTAACTGTTAAAAAGTAATTGAGTATCTTAAGTATTTTGAATCAATTTCAGGTACTGGCACTGCTACCTTAATACAAAATTTATGAAGATGATTTCATATAATATGTTGCCATCAAAACTGTATAATAAAACCTGATAACAATGTCTCTCTTTAAAAACCTGGGCAAAACAGTATAGCTATAAGATTATAAAAAAAGACTTTGATATTGCTGTTTTTCTTTTAGTAAAAAGCAAGCATAAATAGTACAATTTTAAGTTGTCTTAGAGCAAGCTTTTAACCTGCAGAATAGGGCAAACTAGGGACCTTGTTTAAGACCTCAGTTCATGAGGAAGTTTTCTCCCCTCAGTTAATCCGATTCTGTTCTCCCCTCAGTTAACTCATATGTTACTGGGAACTAACTCTAATTCTCTAATTAATTAACTAATTCTTCCCTCAGTTAACTCATATATTACTGGGAACAGTGTTTCGTAATCCATGTCTGAATTCATTTCAAAACCTCTCACTTAGAATGTTTGCCACATGTTCTCAGAGAATGTTGTCATCCCCCTGACTCTTGGAAATTTGTGAAGCACATTCTCTTTGATGTCAGAAATGGATTTCTAATTCTTTGTTCATTACAAATAACTCTGCTGTTGCAGTAGATACGTCTTACTAGGAATGTGGGGGTGGGGAAAGTATCGTGTGTGCTTGAGAAAAAAAATAAAAGCAAACACCATAGATATCTCATGTCATAGGAGAGGTTATCCAGGCTTTTCAGTATTTTTTTAAAGGTGGTGTGGCTTGTTAATGAAATTCTTAACCGCTTCAGGGTGGTGGTTACAGCTCCGCCTCCCCTGGTAGTGTAAATCCTTACCTGCAGAATCTTGTCTAGAAGTATTCCTGGACTGGAGGAACCAGAAGAAGCAGTAATTCAGGACAACATTAAGCCGGAACTATCAACAGAGACTAAGCCAACCTGGGACAGAGGTTTCTGAAAGTAGTGACTGGGGAGGAAGTGATAAAAAACCAGGATGAGCAATGAGTAGGCACCATGTTCACTGACAAATACATGGGAAAGCGCCCTTGGAAACATTCCAGCACTAGGAGGAAGGGTGTGCTGCTCAGCCACATGGATGCAAAAGAAATACATAAACGTAGCAGCACCGCTTGAGAAGCTCACAGTCTAGGTGAGAGGAACAAACTTGTCAAAATTGATAATTTATCAACAGTACCATACCAAGTATAAATGTATGCAAATCCAGTTGTTTTCAAATAACTCTGTGATCACAGGCAGGTGTAATACAGATGCTGGAAGGAAAGCTGCCCAGGAGGAGCCCCAGCGCCACCACACCCTGGCCCTGAGGCCTCAGGCCTGGACCCTGTCCTCTGAGAGACCCAGTTTTCCCGTAACAGAGTAAAGATGGTCATCTCTGCCAACCTCAGGATGGTTGTGCAGATAAAATGAGTGTGTATATGGGGAAGAATTTTCTAAAGCACCTTTAAAAACATATAAGGGACTATGACTAGTTTCCCTTTATTTTACCAGCTGGTTGGAGCTCATTTATCTCAGCAAACAGTTAACTCATCAGTAATAGTATTTGGTTCCTGAAAAGTTCTCTGTTAGAAAATTCAGTACCTGGGGTTTCATTTTCATTGAGTTTAGAATAACTGTCAGCTTTATTTTTCCTGGATGGGGAAGCATTGAAGTGTTTAGTACTTTAATGACTAAGAGGATGTTTTATTAATTTTTGTGTCACGTTTTAGTAGCTTTCTAAGAAATGTAGTTTATCAATGTTAAATTTGTGAGCAGCCTGCCTTCAGAATGTTGATCAGAAATGCACTCTTACTGGACTCTGCTTTTATTCCCTAAAAAACAGTGTAAAACTTGCATGAATTTGATTTTCCCAGAGAGCATTGCTGCCCTGGAAACAGGCCGAAGGAACTTTGGAAAAGGTGGAGTCGTTACCCCACTCCTAAGTTAGGGGCAAATAATTCAACCACATAATTAAAGTTTTCTTCACAAAATAGGGGATTGTGAACAGACACTGGCAAGAATCCAAAATTCTAATTTCTGACTATGATTTAATTTCAATTTTAAATAAATCGGTTTTTAATTTAAAAAGAGTGAGCTTCATAACATTAGCAATGATTGCAACATTAAGCCCAGTGTTCACAATCTAGCAATATAAAACATTATTTATATCTGAATCGTAAACAGCCTTTTGAAATGGATTATGGTTTTTCTCCCTATTCTAATACAACCTGGAGGGTACTAAAAAGTGTTGTGTGAAATTAACATTCTGCTGACTTTCGCCTATAAATGAGAAGCGAGCTATTAACATTTGTGTATTTTCATTATGTAAATTGTGTTAACACATGCCCACAAATTGCCACCAGCAATGCAATAATTTTCTCTCAGTGATCATAATGTGTCCAAGTGAGTCATTTTGATTATGACATGCTAATTACATATTGCCTTTTTTCAGATTCAGAAAAACCAGGGATCTTTAATGGTAAGCTTTATGAGTTCAGAAAAAAATTCACTTTTCTTTTTCCTGATGGCTGCTTCCTTTGCATGCTTGAATGCCTTGTTTTAAACTTAGCAAATTGCATTTTGAAGAAAATGCAAACCTTTAACTGCCTGTATTAGATTAGGTACCATTAGAAATAATAGAACATCCTGAGCATCAGTGTTTTTATAAGAGTTTGCTGTTGTTGATTAATCTTGCTATATTTTATTGCATTAATGATTTTTTCTTTCCACTCCACTGTAAAGATATTGCATAGAGGCTAATACTTTTTCCTCTCTTCTTTTCCATTGCAGCCTCTCCAGCTTCTGCAGTGCATTGTTGATGAGGTGAGGCATCGTCTTATGTGCTTTCACTCCTAAAGTCATTCCTAATGGTGTGGAAAGCTTATATTTTGTTTCCTAATGAAGCACAATGCCCAGCATCCTTAGAGCAAGTTGTGTTGTATGGATCTGAGCTGAGTTACGTGAACTGGCCTTGTCCTGAATCCCGCTCTTCTGATTCTGGCGAAGAAACCCCACAAAAACAGACTGTCCCGCAGGCTGGTCCTCAGGGGTATCAGACGCCCTAAAGACAGAACGCAGTAATATTAATTGACCCTCTCCCTGGCCAGATGGGGATGGAGCTGGAAATTAAAATGGTATCATTTTTTTCTTCAACAGATATTTAAAGTCATTCAGAAGGCAAGGGTCAGAGTTGAACATCAGGCATAAGCTGGATGAAATTTGCCTGCCTTGAGTTATTTACCCAAAGCATATCAGAGTGATAAAAGGGTTCAAAAACTCTTGGTCAATGGTTCAGATTTAATTTCCTAATTAGGCATTTTTCTCAGAATATGCCCCTCACATCTTGTGTATTCTAGTTGCTGAAAACCTGTATTCTCACATTTTAATTGAGCTTACCTCTGATCATCCTTATTCATTGAGTTCCACTGTTTCTTTGCCTTCATGGTGCTGATCTACCCGCCTTTCTCTCATAACCAACTTTATCTACTTCTTATTATGACTTTAAATTCCTTTTTTCCATAGATCATCAGTCTTATAATACACAAGGCTCTCAAGAAACATTAACATTTTCTTTAAAAACTGAGCTTTTTTGGGCTTGGGTTTGCTTACTAGCAATGTTTATTTTTTAAACTTTGATTTTATAATATTTAAAACACTTGTAATTAGACAGGGAAGGCAATAAATGATTCAGATAGAAAAGTTTGAAAGAAAAAAAATCGTAATTCATAATTATTCCTCTCAATTAAACATCTGCATAACCAGTTATGAGATTTGGGAGAAAAAATAAAGATCCTCCTAGGAAAAAAACACACACACACACATATCACAATAATAGTGAGAGTGGGGCTGCAGCGTCCTCAATGGTTGCATCAGTCAGTCCATGTATCCCACGCAAGCCGTAAACCATGTTGATGTCAAAATGAAGGCATCGTCCTGAAACAAATGGAGGCTCCATTATCTCTAATATCAGACAGACACCCTGGATCTAACAGCTCATCAATATCCTCTGTCATCTTAGGTTCCAAAACATGCTATCCCCATCAGAGTCCTCCCAGTTTAACTAGTTTTCCTGAGGTCCGCCTCCAGTTTTGCTTGGGGAAGGGCCTGGGGAAGCTTGCCTGCCCAGTGTCGTGCACAGCCTCCTGTGTCTCCTGGGCTCTGCCGTTGGTCTGTCAGGCTCCTAGGCATCAGAAGAACATCCAGGTAAAGCCATTCCTCACCAATACTAGGTGTGTTTCTGGACAGCTCATCTGAAGATTTTCTGCATCAAATAGGTGTTTTTATTCCTTATTTAAAGTAGCAGTGATTGCTATTCAATTTAAAATATCTTACTTGTTTAATTTGGGCAAAATCATGAGACTTTTGAAATTACCATAGGAGATGTTGTATTTAAGGGATGAAGATGGATGAAGTACAATAATATGTACCTTCAATGGCGTATGTTTCTTCACAGCATTTCTTCCTTAGGAGACAAATGTAACTTCGACGTCTATTCCTATTTACTCTAAAACCATCTTCATTGTGGAAACTTGGGAAATGAACGTTGCCAAGTTGATCTTGGAATTGAGCTGATATTCTGCAATAAAAGTATTAGGAAAGGATTGGCCAAATGACCTACCTTAGACAAGATGAATGATAGCATCTCGGAGAGGAAGGATTGGTGGGGTCCTGTACTTATTGCACTTGTCCTGTGTGTCTGTCAGAGTTCTCATTGCTGTGATGCAGTCTTCCTCATAGGGTGGGCCAGGGACTGACTGCATCCGAATTGCCTAAGGCTTTTGTTATAATGCAAATTCCTGGGCTCAGATCACTCAGTTAGACTTTCTAAGGTCCAGCCTAGAATCTTCTAGCTTCCCAGGTAACTCTCTGCACACTGAAGTTTGAGAACCACTTCTCAGACCTCCCTAACTGCTTGCTAGGTCGAAGTCTTCCCCTTTAGTTCCCACGGGGCAGTTAGCTAGCCATCTTCGTTTGCATCTGACTTTTAGGCCTTTTATTTGTGAATGAATATGTCCAGTCAAGATCTGAGTCGTTTTACTGCTTGGGAGTAGGATTTACCCCATTGTGAAATGGATATCTGATGCTAGTATGTACTATTACCTGTTAGAGAAAAGTCAGATCAAAAAGTACTTCTCCTGAGGGAGCCTAATTCAGACAAGATGGGTATATTTGACATTATGTACAAAATAGCTATTGCAAAGCCCAGTGTAACATATTTTCTTATTGTGTGAATTCAGCTTGACCTCCTGTTGTGGCCTGGTGAAGAGTGAAGATGTAGTAAAATACCAGTAAGGTGGGCAAGAGCCAGTCCTGGAGTGGCCAGAGATGAATGTTAGAGCCAGTTTGGGAGTCAGGAGGTGGAATCATGGAACAAAGCCAGTGTTAGCAACCAGGTGTCCAAACAGAAGACACCAAAAACTAAACAGGAGTAAGAATCATGACCGTGAAACTCAGACCACAGATCAGGAACTGGGAAGGTAGCCAAGGTAACAGGAGAATTGAGCTCCAATCAGAAATCTGGGCGGTCCAGTTAAATTTTGGTGAGTGGTGGTTCTCTGAATTTGTGCTGGCTAGCTCAGGTGTAAGTGACAGCTTAAAGACATCATCTGGTGCCTCAGAGTTGCTTCTCAACAGAACCTCTTCCCTTAAGGTCCTTATGTAATCAGGTCCTCCCTCAGTCCCTGAATGCCTGCGTTGTAAAGTGCTTGGTTCTTTATAAGTGGTGTGTGTCTGTGTGTACCTGATGCCTTAGCCATCTGATATCTTTGGGGAATAAGCTGGCCCCTGTTGTCCAGATAACTGAAATTTATTACTTTAAGCTCTGACAGCTATGAGAAAATTTGCATTTTTAGAAAGAGGTGTTTCTAAAATCTATCTGTTTTTGGCAGCCTGTTGATGGAGTGTGGTGAATATCATTTAACCTTTTCTCAGTGACTTAGTCCCTTGTTCTGGACATGGTACTGAACTTAAACTTTGATGTATTGATGCCCTCCAGGGCTGTAAAATTGTGTGAGGTTTATCTTGTTCTTTCACTGAATTTTACCAACCATTTTGCCAGAGTATTTGGCATTGACAGTGATATTGTTGGGCCTCTTGAAGTGTATAGAGCCCTTTGCCCCAAGGCTAACTGCTTTAGTAACTGTGCTGCTCTGCATGGTGCTTTTCCTGCGCCCTCTTTTGATGGCCACTGTTCTCTATGGGCACTCCTCATTCTTGTCGGTGACTACCTTTTGTCTCAACAATCTGACCATCTGTCTTCTTTTTTTTTTTTTTTTTTGAGATGGAGTTTCGCTCTTGTTGCCCAGGCTGGAGTGCAGTGGCAAGATCTCTACTCACTGCAACCTCCGTCTCCCAGGTTCAAGCGATTCTCCTGTCTCAGCTTCCAAAGCAGCTGAGACTACAGGCACATGCCGCCACACCTGGCTCATTTTTTGTGTTATTTATAGAGATGGGGTTTCACTATCTTGGCCAGGCTGGTCTCGAACTCCTGACTTCAAATGATTCTCCTGCCTTGGCCTCCCAAAGTGCTGGGATTACCGGCGTGACCCACCACACCCCGCCTGTCTTCGGTCTTTGCACTCCTGATAGTGACCTTACCAAAACTAAAAAGTACCATTTGAAATCAACTACCCAAGGTGGTATATATAGTCAAATACAGTGGTTCACGCTTGCAATCCCAGCACTTAGGGAGGCCATGGCAGAAGGATTCAAGACCAGCATGCGGCAACACAGCAAGACCTTGTCTCCAAAAAATTAAAAAATTAGCCAGACATGGTGGCATGCACCTGTAGTTCTACGTACTCTGGAAGCTGAGGTGGGAGAATCACTTGAGCCCAGAAGGTTGAGGCTACGGTGAGCCATGATGACATCACTGCACTCCAGCCTGAGTGACCGTGAGATCCTACCTCCAAAAAATAAATAAATAAATCGCAGTTTATAATCACAAAGAATAAAGTACTTAGGAATACATTTAACAAAAGAAGTGGAAAGTTTGTACACCGAAAACTACAAAGCATCATTGAAATAAATGGAAAGGCCAGGCACGGTGGCTCACACCTATAATCCCAGCACTCTGGGAGGCCGAGGCAGGTGGATCACATGAGATCAGGAGTTCAAGACCAGCCTGGCCAAAACAGCAAAACGCTGTCTCTACTAAAAATACAAAAATTAGCCAGGCAGGGTGGCGGACACCTGTAATCCCTGCTACTCGGGAGGCTGAGGCAGGAGAATCACTTGAACCCAGGAGGCGGAGGTTACAGTGAGCAGAGATCACGCCACTACACTCCAGCCTGGGCGACAGGACAAGATTCCCTCTCAAAAACAAAAGAATTGAAAAGACATTTTATATTCACGAAGTGAGAGACTTAATATCATTACGATGGAAATACTCTCAAAATTGATCTGCAGACTCAGTGTAATTCGTATTAAAATCCCAGTAGACTTTTTTGCAGAAATGGATAAACTAATCCTAAAATTCCTACGGAAATGCAAGGGACTCAGAATAGCCAAAACAATCTTTGAAGGAAAAATAAAACAGTGTTGCAGGATTTATACTTTCTCATTTCAGAACTTATTACAAAATGACACTGATCAAGATAGTATGGTAGTGGTATAGGATAGACATATGGAATAGAATTTAGAGTCCAGAAATAAACCCATATATGCATGGTCAATTGTTTTCTGATAAGGATGCCAAGACCATTCTGTGGCAAAAGAATCGTCTTTTCTACAAATGGTGCTGGGCCCACTGGATATCCATATGCAAGAATGAATTTGGACCTTTACCTTGCATCATACACAAAAATTAACTCAAAAGTAAATCAAAGACTTGAATGTAAGGGTAAAAACTGTGAAACTCTCAAAAGGAAGCATAGATGTAAATCTCCATGACCTTAGGTTAGCAATGGTTTCTTAGCTATGGCATCAAGAGCATAAGCAAACAAAAAATAAGATGGGCTTTATCAAAGTTTAAACCTTCCGTGTGTCACAGGACACTATCAAGACAGTGAAAAGACAATCCGCAGAATGGAGAAAATATTTGCAAATCATATATGTGATAAAGGCCTGCTATTCAGAATATATAAAGAGCTCTTGCAACTCACTGATAAAAAGACAAACAGCCGAATTTTAAAATGGGGAGAGGATTTAAATATATGTTTCTCTGAAGAAGATATACAAATGATCGATAAGCACATGAAAATGTGCTCAACAATTAATTAAGGAAATGCAAATCAAAACCAGAGTGAGAGACTACTTCATGCCCACTGGGATGGCTGTAATTAAAAAAAAAAGGAAAAAACCAGAAAATAACAAGTGGTGACAAGAATGTAGGGAAATTGGAACCCACGTAAGTTGCTAGTGGGAATGTAAAATAGTTCCACAGTTGCTGTGGAATACAGTTTGACCATTCATCAAAAAGCTAAACATAGAATAATTATATGATCCAGCAATTCCACTCCTAGAGCATGGAAAAACATATGTCCACATAGAAACTTATACATGAACGTTCCTAGCAGCATTATTCATAATAACCCAAACGTAGACAGAATCCAAAAGTTCACGTTGAACTATTATTCAACCATAAATAGGAATGAAGCAGTGATAAATACTGCAATATGGGTGTACCTTGAAAACATGCTACATGAAAGAAACCAGACACAAAAAGCCACATAGTCTATGAAATGTCCACGATAGGGAAGCCCGTAGAGACCGGAAGTCGATGAGTTAGTGATTGCCGAGGACTGGGGGGAGAAGGGAATTGAGAATGACTGTCACAGGTGCAAGGGTTTTTTTTTTTTGTTTTTTAGGGTGGTAGAAATATTTTGCAACTGGTTGTTACTTTAAAAGAGTAAATTGTATTTTTTGTGAATTGTATTTAAATTTTAGATGTCAAAGACAGAAATAAAAAGCAAAGAGTTTGTGATGGCCTCTGTGTTTAGCTTCTCAGCCGGATGGGATGGGCTTCAGTAGAAGAAAAGAGAAGACACACTTAAACACATTCCATTTTGTAGAAGAGTACCACAGCTAGAAAAACTTGTGTTTTTATTTACTTCAAGGAACATTTACTGAGCTCCTGCCTGGGCCGTGATCTCTACCAGGTCCTGGGATAAAATTCCTGTGCTAGATGACTTCATAATCTAGTGGAACACAAACTCATGAACTAGATTTGATTCATTATGTTAAAAGCTATAATAAAGCTTTGTAAACAGTGCTGTGCAAGGTTGGGAGACATGGGACGGTAACAAAGCATGAGAGAGGAGATGATATTCGAGCTAGGCTTTGGAAATACCTTGGTATTCACAAAATGAAAATGGGGAGAAGATTGTCCCAGCAGAGGAAGGAACACAACCATAGGTGTCTTAAGTGTGAGGCAGCTTTCAAGACTAATGGTTGGTCCAAAGTGAAGCTAGAAAAAAATACAGGAAGCGTCTCAAATACTGTATCAAGAAGCTTAGGTGTTACCTTGTAGCCGAGAGAGATACTTGGAAGGTTTGACATGTTGAGATCTGTATTTTTTTTTCTAAGACAGTTCTGTCGAGGTGGGCAGTAGGAGCAATGAGACTGAGGGAGAAGCTTAGAAGCTGTTTGTTTGTTTGTTTGTTTATTCATTTATTCATTCATTCATTCATTCATTCAGAGTCTTGCACTGTCACCCAGGCTGAGTGTGCAGTGGCATGATCTCGGCTCACTGCAGCCTCTGCCTCCCAGGTTCATGCAATCCTCCCACCTCAGCCTCCTGAGTAACTAGGATTACAGGTGTGCACCACCACGTCCGGCTAATTTTTTGTTTTTTTGTATTTTTTTTTTTTTTTTATGTTTTAAAACCAGAACATTTATTGCGTGACTAATCGGTGAAATTCTTAAGATGAACTGGATGCTGCAACAGCTGCCCTCTTGGGTTTAGGTGTTGTTCCTTCACGGAATCCATGCCTGAATCTGCGGTATACAATTTTTAGGTGCCT